>JBCNYG010000020.1:14579604-14589695 GCA_039654305.1 Porochilus rendahli
CACACAAATGTGTGTACATGCTTGAGTGACTCACAGATCCTGCGATGACTGAACAGCCCAGAGGTAGCAACAATTTCTTGGGTCATTCTCCGGCTCCTGGAAATTAAAGGCGTACACGGGGACTCGACCACCCTCCAACTGAGAGTGATACCTGTGATTTGTTAATATAACAATCAAAAACCATTGTATACTCCTGAACAGCTTTTTAAAGCAGTATATGATGGCAGATTTCAGAGAGAGCTGTGTTGGTGGTGGTTTGATGTAGTGGTGGTTTGACTGCTGTACAGTGATGGAGGTGTACAGTAGTGCTGTGGGTGCTACAGTAACAGTGGTGGTGGATGGCGCAGGGCAGCCTTGGTCGTGTACAGTGTAGTGAGTGGTATAGTGATGTACAGCATTGTGGTGTACAGTAGTGATGTTGTAGGGGGTGTACAGTGTTGTGGATGGTGCAGTTCTTTGGTGGTATTGTGATTGGTGTACAATGCTGTGAGTAATGTAGAGTGACAGCATTACTCTTTTTTGAGCGTCTTCATGTTCCAGAGTTGGAGGACGCCATCACTGAAGCCCACAGCCAGTTGATTGGTGCGACTGATGAAGTGTAGAGCTGAAACGCCTGACCCTGTGGGGCTGCACAGCTGGAGACATAGGTGGCGCCCCTGCTGAGTGACTCCCTCTCTCAGACGTGGAATATCAGATGGACATTTATTCACCACTTCCAGATCTGGGAGACAAACACAACATTACCCTCACCACACCACAACACAGCTCCAGAGTGAGGGGTCAACTGATCTAGTGTCAATCCACTGACAATCCCAGCATCATGCAGCAGATAGCAAAGAGATCTACATCAAAGTAACAACATGATGCATCTTTGTAACAGCTGCTATCACGACATGATCACTGTAGAACAGCATTCAGTACAGGAAGTGACGATCTCCCTTAATTCATTTACACATCCAAACATACAGCTTTATGTAAATATTTACTGCTTCTACACACCACCACCACTTCTGTACTCCTCCACTATAATTAACTAACATGAGTGACATTTCTCTCGCAGTATGAATCATTGCAGCACTGCCACAACCCCGCACCTCTGTGTCGTTCATCACAAAAACACTTAAGGTGATATGGCAACTCTGATCTCACCTGATGCCTCCAGTTCAGTCTGCGTGCAGGAGAAATCATCCAAACACAGATCCACCAACAAGACATGCCCGACTTCTGTTACCACAGCAACCACACCAAAAAACCAGCGCAGGCTCTGGTGCAGGTGCTGCGTACTCGCACTTGCCCCTCCATAACTCACCAGCGGCTCAATAGCAGTGATCTGAGAAAAAGACAGAAGAGACAGAGAGGACAGGCAGAGATTGGAGTATGTCACAACACTGAGTTGCCAGATTATAAATTTAACCTCCATTGTTTCAGCTGTTTTGAAAGATGAAAAACACGTACCCTGTTTGGAATGACTACGGCTTTAATGACGCGGGAGATGCCCAGATCGAAGAGACACAGCATGCTGCTCTCATCCTCCTGCAGCCCCACGAGCAGCCCATTGCGCTTCAGCCAGCTGAACTCTCTTACTGCAGTCACGCATGGCTGCAGGTGATCCGTCACACCGCTAAAGCGATATGCAGAGAAACGCTCACCAGTTGTCGCGTGCACAACCTCTAAGTGTGGCCCACATACCAGCCACGCCAACACACTACGACCTAAAAAAACAGGAAGTGACATCACTCAAATCACACACACAATACAGTTAAAAGGTAAACAGTTTTAGTTACAACAAACACCAAACATGTACTGACAATCAGCAACATGATTCCTTATTTGTCAAGAAACTGTTATGATAAAATCTATATTCTCTTAAGACAAGATCCTAAACAGGAGCAGCAATGCCCCCGAGATAAAGAGTGTTACCCACTTCTTATGGTACAACATGTTTCAACAATGTATATTATAAAACACACTCACACATCCCCATAGCAAGTGTAGGCAAGGCGAGTACACTGACCTGTTGTGAATTTCCCATGAAGCACTGAGTCCAGAGTCACTTCCTCTTCTCCTAATGCCTCCACTGTCACTGCAGGAAAACGCAGCAAACCACTGGTCACCTGAGCAGCTAGGTCACGCATCCTCACTGAAACAAACAAAAAATACATACTTAATATTAAAGAGAATTTAGGAAATATATTATTTTCTATTCTTCAGACTATTAAGCACACTGTGACGAATCACACACCAGTCCCATTTTAGAATCCTAAAGCTTGTGGCCAGAAAAGAGTCAGAGGTATCAGGCTTTCATTAGTGTGTGGACGGAGTCTCTGAGGGCACAGTAACGCGCTGTAATCATGGATCTTTTATTACACGAAAGTTCATTCATTCAGCAGTGTGACAAAATTAGTAAAATTCACTTTATTATCCACGATATTCACTTCCATGTATCTCTCTCTCACCACGCCCCCTTTAACACAAGACAATTACACCATGCTTTGTGGCAGCACGTTTTCAGTTAAATTTTTTCATTTATCATTAAACTGATTTTAAGGTAAGGTTAAGGTTTTATTATTAAATACATCATTGACTACCCCGTAGGAAACTGTACACTGTGTCTGTGACGCTGTATTTCTGAGATACGCTGAAGGTACACGATTTGACCCACCACATGTACACATCTGCACTTGTATCACTTTACATTTTCTCTGATTGCAGGTGTTTTCTCAATTTGATATCTGTTATGTTATTTACACATTACACTTGTTTATGGTCTGTAATCCGTCTGTAGGTTAGACAGGACGTGTTGATTCCTATCAGACACTGAGTCAGGGTTTAAATTACATTGTACTGAAACCGAAGCTGGCATGTGAACATTTATTAGTATCTAACTACAACTTAAATTTAATACACCTACTGAAGCTACTACACACTCACACTTGATCCAGATATTATCGACCTTTACTTTATTCTGAACTTAATTTACAGAGTTGTGAGACTTCAGAAATTAGCCAGCCAGCTAGCTATCTAACACACGGACACATAAAACCCTTCGATAACAAAGGGAAGGCTTGCGGACATGTCACAAGACGGTTTATTTGTTTTGAACGTGCTGACCAATATTTATTTAGAAAACAAACTTAGCAGCTGCACGTGCGCAGGCTAATGCACCGTTTCATTACTGCTAACCGGCTAGCACTAGCCTAGCTACGCTAAGAAAGCTAAATACCGTGACATTGACCCTCAACTAACATTCAGATTACAACAATAGTCAAACACTTACTAGCAAACATAACCATCCCAATTACAAAAATCATAAGTGTATGTTAGGTTACTAGCCGTTAGCCATCTAGCTTAAGATCAGTTTATTTTAGCTGGACAGTTAGCATAGTATTAGCTTACTGTATTTACCTGTTTGCTGATGACGAATGTATTAATGTCGTATATTAAATGCGTCTCTTGGTGTAATCTTTTCCTGGTCATAATCCGCACTAGTCCATTTAGACGCTATCTGTTTACGTCTGTAAATAAATAATACGCAAAATTCCAGCTAGCAGTAAACCTAGCTAACAAACTGCAACCGCCGACTAGCACTTCAATACAGGCGCCATTTCAAAAATGCTGTCATAACTGCGCATGTGTCATCTCCATAGCGCCGCATTGTTACTGCGCATGCGTCAGTTTCCTGTGCGATCATTTAATTCTAGGTGTTTTTGGAGAGTTGTGGCTGTTATTAGATGTAGTGGACATTAGGAGGCAGTAGCGACCTATTATCACTTAGATTCACACATATGGGTGATTTAGAGTAGCCAGTTGACAAAATGTCCATGTTTGTGGACAGTGGGAGGAATCCAGAGCACCCAGAGCAAACCCATACAAGCTCGCAGAGGACATGCAAACTCCACACAGAAAAAGACTCAAATCACCAGATTCAGCGCAAGGTCAAAGCTCGAACCTCCTTGCTGTGAGGTCACAGAGACAACCACCATGCCCACCTTGTCCTCTGGGGTTTTATTGCAAGTGTAAATCTGCCACAGTCTCCTTATGTAATATGATTTTAATAAAACATTGTATTTCTCATTTATTTATATATAAAACTACATATATTCTTCCTATATATCAATATCTTTACTATGTAGAAAAGAGAGAAAGAATATACATAGAAAAAGCAGACACTGAAAATAAACATAAGTAAATAAACATTAAATTATTTAAAACAGGCCAGCATGGCAGTTAAGTGGTTATCACATCCTGGGATAGAGGGGGCATTTCTGTGTGGTGTTTGTATGTTCTCCATGTGACTGCATGGGTTTCCTCCCAGTACTACAATTTCCTCCCAGAGTCCAAAAACATAACCATTAGGCTAAGGCTGTTCCAGATTGCCTTAGGTGTGTGTGTGTGTGTGTGTGTGTGTGTGTGTGTGTGTGTGTGTGTGTGTGTGTAAATGGTTGTTTGTGTTGGCCCTGCAATGGAATGGCTAGCTGTTCAGAGTGTACCATGCCAAAACCCAGTGTTCTAATATGATGAAGTGGTTCGGCAAATAAATGTGAGATCTACTGAAATCTAAAACAAGTGCTCAGCACTAAGCTACATGAAAGATAAGCTGCAAGAAACACCCAATTAATGATTCAGAGGTTTTAAAAATGACTAGTGTGTACATTTGTGGAATATTAAAATTTTAACTAAAATGAAATGAATGATCGTGTGTTTGTTTTGCAGGAATGGTAAAGGTCATAAAGCATGGAGCAAGCAGAGAGAGAGATAGAGAGAGAGAGAGGGGCCTTGACCAGCATTACAATTGTGTGTGTGTGTGTGTGTGTGTGTGTGTGTGTGTGTGTGTGTGTGTGTGTGTGTGTGGAAAGTACACCCAGTCTCAGGAAGTGAGATGTCCTTCTGCTGTTTGGTGATCTTGAGTATCTGGACCCTGAGTCATGTTACATTTTGTATATTGTGTATCTTCATACCCCTAGTGCGGCTAACTGGGTTATCAAAGGCCGGCCATGTCTCTCAATATCTATGGTGAGAGGCATGTAAAAGACCCATTGCTGATTTTCGTCAAGAGTAGGCTGCATAGCCATCAGCGTGTTTCTGCCCTGCGATGGCCTGGGGAGCTGTCCAGGGTGTACTCTGCCCTCGCCTAGAGTAGGCTGAGATGGGCGCCAGCCTCCCCGCGACCCTAATTAGGAATAAGCGGTTCAGAAATGAATGAATGTACTTTATAGAGCGTCTCCATGGTGTAGTGGTTAGTATGTCCGCCTCACAGCAAGAAGGTCCTAGGTTTGATTTCTATATGGAGTTTGCATGTTCTCCCTGTGCTTGCATGGGTTTCCTCCAGGAACTTTGGTTTCCTTCCACAGTCCAAAAACATGCACATTAGGCTAATTGGCTGTCCAAATTGCCCCTAGGTGTGAGAGTAAATGGTTGGGTGTTGATGTTGGCCTGGTGATGGTCTGGCGAGCTGTTCAGGGTGTAACCTTCCTTCGCCCAATGTCGGCTGAGATGGGCACAGCCTCGCCGCGACCCTAATAGGATGTGTATTAATAAATGTGTATTTATTTATTTATTTATCATTATTTTATTCTTTGATTTTGTTATACTTTAAGAGTTATGCCCGACGTGACGTGACACACGCACTTGTGGACGCAGCAGCATTTTCCCCTTAGATCTACACAGCGGCATATATTCTTCTAGTAGTAACAATAATTTTAACATATACGCTACACCTCATATCAGGCACTGTCGGCTCAAAACCAGTAAAGGCAATAATAACCTACTGAAGATGAATTCCAGCCAGTCGGACAGTTTTTCGGATATTCACCGCAAGGTGTCGCCATTGCCTATCGTTCTGGTATAAATAACCCCGCCCCTTAAATGACGTCGGAGGCTTTTATGTAGCAGTTCGGTTGTGTTGCTGTCCTCAAAAGCGTGTGTTTCGGAGGAAAATGATATTGAACTGTATTATAAGCTGTAACGGTGACTGGATTAAAAACTCGTGATTTGTGTTGCCATATTGGAACCAGGGTGACGCAGCACAGTCGAGCAGGTTGCTAATCTAAACAACTGCATAGCTGCATTTATGGGCTCGGCTTACTCAAAAAAATCTCCTTCTATTGAAGTGTTCAGACTTCACTGACATTACAACCTGTTTCAGAGAAAAACATTTATAAATGTATGCGATTTCTTCAACATAATTGTATTTATTTGAACTAAGAATAAAGTGTTTTATAGTGTTAGTGCTAGCATTAACAGACACTTTGTGTTACTACCTTTCCAAATTTATTTACTTCACATAAATTGACCAAAAGTGGGTGTGCTGTGAATTTTACAACAGAAAATGTAAAAATATTGTAAGACAAATTGCTACAATAGATATAAAATTAAAGAATATTATAATTAAAGTACATTATAATCTTAAGTAGTCATACAGATAATTAAATATAATTTACCAAGGCAACCCATACCTCTAGAATTATTAGAGAACCTTTTTGTCACCCTTCTTTCTATACAGTGGTTTAGTAAAAACCTGACTACCTGCGTACATCAGGTAAAATACCACTACTGTTCTAAATGCAGTATTAAACAGCTTACTATAAACAATATCCATATTTCACTTGAACATTTAATAAATTCATTCAGTGTATTTTCTCTGTTTTCTCTATAGGGACATGGGTAAAAAAAAAAAAAAGTTAGGTTTCTTGTGCGCACGAGAAATGGGGCGTGAAAAAAAAGGATAGGTTTCTCGTGCACACGAAAAAGTTTTGCTTGTGCACGAGAAACCATAGGTAACTTGTGCGCACAAGAAATCTGTCCTCTTTTTTTCCATGCCCCTTTTCTTGTGATCATGCAATAGCCTCTAGTTTTTATAATGTTTTAACTTTCACATTACTACATTTGTTGCTTTACTTAGCAGTTTGACCCGAGAGATGTATCATACATGTGTACGTCACTAATGTTATCAGGGTAGAAATTAGCATTTACTAACTTTTCCCCGAGACTTCTTTAAATCATATGAACAATTTATATTAGTCTCATGTTATTTTATTAATTTTCATGAATGCTAAAAATAGCTAAAATGAACTGGTTGCTGATATCTCATTCTACAGTAGTATATATTTTTGTTCTAATGTGTGCATGGATTTTGCATTATTTTTTAATATTAATTAATAACCATTAAAAAATAAAGGTTAGGTTTCTCTAGGTTTCCTACTTACTGTCTTAATTTTTTTTAACCACACAAATGCTAAGTGACTGTTTTTGTACACTTGAGGTTGAAAATTGTATTCCAGTACATAATAAATACACCAATCAACAGTACACTGTATAAATATTATACTACTATGTTTCTAATTGAAATATAAAAACACAAGCCTTTCTAGAATCTTGTTAATCTTGTAATCTCTTATAGAGATTAAGATCTACAATAGATCTAGTCACCCATACATGTATTAAGTAAATAAACCCACAGACCGCTTGCTAGTGGCATTAAAACATTTTATTTATGCTCACTTCCCCCAGTCTTTCTTTAGTAAAAAAAACACAAGCAACACTCTCCAAGATGGTGTCATGTTGACACCGCGAGAGTGATGCGTGATCTTTTTGGTATGTCTATGGGAGCAGTACATGGACTAGAGCAGTGCATTGTGGGTGATCTGCCATGGATCTGGCCTAAAAATGGCCAAGGGGAAGTGAATGAGGTGAACTGGAAACAGGATTGGGACACAGCCCAGGGTCAGAGAGGATTAGTCAAGGAGTGTGTGTATGAGAGGGAGAGAGAGAGAGAGAGAGAAAGAGAGAGAGATTTTCATTTTCATTTGAAAGAAAATTTAAAAAGAGATTTTTCTCTTTTTAAAAAGAGAAATTTTCATATTTTTTGTAATTATGGGGGTTAAAAGTGCCTTTGTTCAAAAGATGTAAACTTTAATTATTTAAATAATATTCTATAACTTCAGACACACCAGAGAGGTCTGTGTGTGTGTGTGTGTGTGTGTGTGTGTGTGTGTATGTGTGTGTGTGTGTGTGTGTGTGTGTTCAACGGTTCAACCTTAATCCCACATAATCCAGAGCTAAAAGAGGATCAGTGTGTTGGAGTAACGTGCATCTTTTCCAACACATCATCACATAGCTTTATCACTTTACAGTGTCACAGGTTTATTCAACAATTAATCTGGAAATAACTCAGAAATTATTCATTTTCTGCTGCACACATTTAGAGCTCAGAGGAACAAGAAAAGTGTTGATTTCTAATCTTCCCTCTCACTTAAAACTCAGAAATCAGAGTAATTAACAAGAGAAATTAAAATAAAATGAAAACAAATAAAGAAAACCTTCACAACTAAGTCAGTAACTTTGAAGAGAATCTGATCATTTATTTTCCATTTTATTTTCTTCTTTACAGACTTTATTATAAATTAACCACACATACAGCTCCACTGGTAAAGAGGACCAAAAGCTCCAAAATGCAATAAATAAACACATGAATAAATAATTACCTAAGTGTTTCATTAATTAAATAACATAGGAAATACATTTAAAAAATGTCAAAAAAAATTTAAACGTTATTAATTCATTAAAAGGTTAATTCTAATAATTTCACTAATAATTAATTGATTCATGGTCCCTATGCTGCAATGCATTATAAATTTTTAATCTATAAAAGACAGTAGATGGAGCATTGTGGAGAATACGCATAAGCTCTCCTGTGATCAGGTAAGAGATATTTTAGGTCTAGCAGAGAATTTAAAAGCAGAAGTTGCTCACCAGAGTATGTGGCAGGTAAGGCAGAGGTATTTATTGAAGTTATTGGACTTATTTCTGCATTTTCTGACCTAATCTCGACCGTAGAGTGATTGCAATGTTTGATAGTTTTCCAGTGCTTCAGCGGCACCATGGCACAACAACATGTACACATAGATCAGGGATGTCTGACTTTTGATATACCAAGTGCCATTCTCGAGCATCAATTTGTCTTGACTTGCTGTGCGGGGCAAACATTCATATTTTATAGTTGCTGCCTCCCTCTCTAGTAGTTAACCAACAAAGATCAGTCCAAGATCAAGATATTTAGTCCAAGTGCTCATAAAGGAACCCAGCGTAACTATTAAGGAATTAAAGGCCTCTCTCACATTGACTAATGAGTCCACCATCAGGAGAATAATGAACAACAGTGTCGTGGTTGCCAGAAAAAAAAAATACTGCTCTCCAAATTAACACTGGTGCCTTTCTGTAATTTGTTAAAAGTCACATGGAAAAGCTAGAAGGCTGCTAAAATTTTTTGTGGATAGATGATTCGAAAATATAACCTTTATGGTTTAAATGGTAGGTTTTTTGTTTGGAGAAGGAAAACACTTTATTCCAGCTTAAAAACACTTTTCCATTTGTGGTAATATCATGGTTTAACCTGTTTTTCTGTGTCTGGGCCATGACAGTTTGTCATCTTCAATGAATTCTGAAATATATCAGTAAATTCTAAAGGAAAATGTTAGAACATCTGTCTGTAAATTGAAACTCAAGAGAAAGTGGGTCATGCAGACCCAAAATAACAATTCTAAACCCAACTGGGTCCGCTTTATCTACTATTGGGTCTTGTGTGAAAATCTGATTGTTTTAAAATTATATTTTTGCAGAAATATTAAAAATTCTAAAGTGTTTACAAACCTTCAAGCAGTATATGTTTTGTTTTTTTAAACATAAAATGAATTGTCATTTTAATTAATTAATTACAAATTGAGTTAATTTTATATTTAATAAATTATTTACGTATTTATTTCCCAATTTTAAAAAAAGTCATTGACACATTAAAGTAATTAATTTATTCATTCATTTTCTGAACTGCTTATTCCTAATTAGCTGGCGCCCATCTCAGCCAACTCTGGGCGAGGGCAGAGTACACCCTGGACAGCTTGCCAGAAACACGCTGATGGCTATGCAGCGTACTCTTGATGAATATCAGCAATGGTTCTTTTACATGCCTTCTACCATAGACAGTGAGAGACATGTCCGGCCTTTGATAACCCAGTTAGGTGCACTGGGGGGACAGCAGTGACAACCCGCTGATAGTGGGGCTTGAACCCCTGACCTTGGGATCAGTAATCCAGCAC
>JBCNYG010000020.1:14622984-14637165 GCA_039654305.1 Porochilus rendahli
ACACACACACACACACACACAATTGTAAAAAGTGTGTAAAAATTAATCAGAATGACTTACCCCTAATTTATCCTGGGATAACGTTGAGAGAGAGTGAGAGAAATGCTGTGATCCACTATGCTGAACTTAAACACAGTCTGGAGTGTATGTAGTGTTGAACTTGTCTCCATGACAACAGTCCAGAGCTCCTAGGACATGATTTAACACCAGGCTGTTTTTAGGAACCTCTTTAACCTCTCAGTGTATACACACACACCATATAAAAGCTTTTTGTAAATCTTCTAATTCCCTCTTCCCCATGCTCTAATTTGTGTATCAGTGTGTGAGAAAAAAAACAACTTTATATCAACAATTACTCTATTTCTTTCTCTTGCTCTCTCTCTTGCCCTCTGTGTGTGTGTGTGTGTGTGTGTGTGTGTGTGTGTGTGTGTGTGTGTGTGTGTGTTTTCTCATTTTCACATAGGACCACAGGGAGCATTATTCATCTATCACATGAAAAGCTTGTGATCATGTGTGAATATACGGAGCAGCGATAAGAATAAATGATGGATTTATTATAAATAAGTATATTATAAATTAATATTGTTTAAAATTATAAACTTAAGTTTTAATTCACAGTTATGTCACTCAGCTATAGAAGAGTCAACTCTCCTCTTGCTTAACTCCTGCTGAAAGATCTTTCAGTGACCGTTTTAACAGATTAGAAGAACTGTGACTTCATAAACGCTGGATTTAAGCACTTTAGCTTTTGTATACACTCCGCAGTTTTTGGTAAGCCGAAATGTCCTAACAACAACAAAACAACAAAAATAGTAAAATCTGCTCAGGGCAGTGGTAGCATAGTGTTAAGGCTCTGGGTTACTGATCCAAAGGTTGGGGCACTTTGCTGCCTCTGAGGGGCCCACTTAAACCAAATGCTCAGTAAGTTGCTGTGGATAAGGGCATCTGACAAATGCCATAAATGTTAATGTAAAAAAAATAAAATTTAAATAATAAAAATAAAAATAAACTCACTATTTTCAAATAAGAAAATGAATGAATGAATGAATGAATGAACAACAGCAACAACAATAATAATAACAACAAATTAACAACAACAATAATGGCAATAACAATTCACAACAAAATAACATACATATTATTATTATTATTATTATTATTATTATTATTATTATTATTATTATTATTAAGGATCATGTCCGTATTTTAGTAGTATATTTAAAACACACTTTAATGTATAATTTTGTAAAATTACAGCTGTTTAACCCGGAAGTATGAAATTCACACACACGCACACTTCCGCCCTTCCTGCCTATTGACCAATCAGAGCGGGCATGATTTACCTTTGCCCCCTAGTCGATGTTCCACTTACTCCACACACACACACACACACACACACACACAGAGTGAAACATGGAGCAGAAGAAGATCCTGTGTGTCGGTTTGGTGTGTTTGGACATCATTAACGTGGTGGATAAATATCCGGAAGAGGACACGGACACCAGGTTTATATAGTGAATAAAATCTTGAATGAGTTGATTGAGTCCCGTATAGCGGTGTTGCACTGAGAGGAGTCAGGGGTGAAGTCCAGCTCTTACTGCAGTGTGCGTGTTAAAGGAGAAAAACTCAGTTTTACAGAGAGACCACAGCATTACTGTTGTGTTGGAACTTTTATAACAATAAACTACTGAATCAGTAATATAAACCTGACCAACACTGTGAACGCTTTATAACACTGTTATAATATTTTATTATATTAACCTTCTATTGATGCAGCTTCTGCAAACGTCCAGCTATAATTAAGAAAGATTATCTCAGAACTGCTTCAGGTGTACAGTTTATATCAACATGTGTGTCATTAACTCTATAAACTTATATTCATTTATAGACAATAATCTATAATACTATATTCATTTATATACAATAATCTGTAATCATATATGTATTTATGTACAGTAATCTATAATCTTATATTTATATACAATAATCTGTAATCATATATGAATTTATATACAGTAATCTATAATCTTATATTTATATGCAATAATCTATAATCATATATGTATTTATATACAGTAATCTATAATCTTACATTTATATACAATAATATATGTATATATATAAAATAATCTATAATATGATCTCTATATACAGGAATCAGTAATCTTATATATATATACAACAATTTACGGTATAATATGCTATCGGTGTATTCTGCAGTTTATGATGTGTTGAAATAAAGCCACACCCACAGATTACTTTGGCCTTTTCCACTCTCATAAATGGGATCCAATTATGTCACGGCTGATGTCAAGATTGAATTATACTCTCAGGAATATTTTCAAACTGAATTTATATTAATATGAGCAGATATGATTTTGTTTGAAAACATAAAACACGTAGTTCATGGATCATAGTATTTCACTCTATCTATCTCTCTGAGTCCTTCTGTGTGTGCGTGTGTGCACATGTGTGTTGCAGATGTGTGTCCCAGAGGTGGCAGCGAGGTGGGAACGCCTCAAACTCCTGCACGGTTCTGTCTTTGCTCGGTGCGCCCTGTGCCTTCATGGGTTCCCTGACTGCTGGACCAATCGCTAAGTAAGTTCTCTTCATCTTTAATTAATCTGCATTCAGAACTGTACTATATCATGTCACACTCTACTGTACTGTACAATACTGTACCACACCACACTGTAGCACATTATACCAGACTATATCATACTGTATTATATCACACTGAACCACACTGCATCATAGCATTATGTACCATACAGCACTGTACTATACCATACTGTACCGCAATGTACCATACTGTACCATATCACACTGAACCATTATGCACCTACTGTACCATACCACACTGAACCACACTGTATAATACCTCTTTGTACCATACTTTGTCATACTGTACCATACCACTAAAAAACGTACTGTGCCATGCTGTAACATACGGTACCATACCACACTATACCTTACCACACTGTACTGTACTATACCACACTGCACCCAACGGTACCATACTGTACCATACCACAGTGTACCATACTGTACAATTCCAGACTGCACCTTACCATATTGTACTGTAACGTACCACACAGCACCAGCTTGTACCATACGGTATTGTACAGGACACCATACCAAACCACACTGTACAATACTGCATTATACTCTACCGTACCACACTCTACCTTACCATACTGTAATGTACCATGCCACATTGCACCAACCTGTACCATACCATATCGTACTGTACCATACCACACTCTACCTTATCACACCTTATTATACTTTACCATACCACACTGCACCAGCCTGTACCATACCATACCATACTGTACCATACCACACTGCACCAACATGTTCCATACTGTACTATACTACACTGTACCATACCAACTTGTACCACACGGTACTGTACAGGACACTTGATTCAGGGCACCATACCATACCACACTGTACTTTTTAAAATTGTATTTATTTTTTAATTTTTTTTGTACATTATTTAAATTATTTAAATTAGGTAATTATTAATATTATTTTTTTTATACCACACTGTATGACACTGTTTTATACCACAACACACTGCACCAACCTGTACCCTACAGTGCCATACTGGTCCATACTACATTGTACCATACCAAGCTGTGCCATACTGTACTGTTTAGGACACTTTATACAGGGCATTTTTAATTAGTCAGTGTGTGCATATGTGTGTTTGTGTGTGTATGTGTGTGTGTGTATGTGCGTATACAGACTGTTAAATAATTTGTCCACTTCAGCTTCATCCTGAATGATTTTAAAATGTACAACATTGACTTGTCTCTTGTTACTGAGCATGCTCAATGCTCATGCCCTGCCTCCGTCGTCATCGCCAGCCAGACCCGAGGCACACGCACGATCCTGCACATGAACAGGTTTGTGTATGTGTATTGTGTGTGTGTGTTTTGTGTGTGCACTTTCTGTGCAGGTGCCTGAAGAGAAACATCTGTATTCCTTTACAAACCTGGATCCTGCTCCAATCTTGCTAATAATGCACCCTTGTCCACTTTCCCTTGATGGAGTACATTTGTCCATCATAAGGGTGTTTTGTGGAGCTCATGAGATGAGTGTTAGATGAGGATAAAGTTAACAGTGATGTCACAGATAGTAATCAGAAACACTAGTTACAGATAAAGGGAGCTAGTCAGTGAATCCAGTTGCTCATACTAATAAATAAAGTGTATAAATGATGCTGATGGGACATCAGTAGGTTTTTGAACGGAGCATTCTGATGAATAATCACAAAGCGATTGTTGGCACTAGGTGGCGCAGTGGTGCATATGATATCTTAATAAACCCGATCTTGTGTTTTCTCTATGTTGTTAGCTTCATCAAGGATGATTTTAGCAGCTATGGTGTGGATATTTCTGGTGTAGCGTGGCAGCAGTGTGGCGAGACGCCATGTGCATGTTGTATTGTTTGTCAAAATTCGGGTTCTCGAACTGTGGTTCTCTATGACACGTAAGATGATAACAGCTATAATAAATATAATAATAATAACAATAATAAAATGACAATAATGATAATCACATGACCATCATATCCATGATGATCAGTCCACTGTAGGTGGTAATCAGCATAATGATACTATGGGATAAGAACAGTCTTTAACCTGCCAACTAAAATAACATGGCCTGATTGGTTTGCATAAATTAGGTAGCACAATTTAGCATTATCCACTATTGTAGTTTTGTATGTTGTCAGATTTGTTATATTCCTCATTTAGGATTTAAAGGTACAGTGTGTATCTGTTACAGTATCTGATAGCTGAAAATAAGTATGTCATCAATTAATAAGTTTTTGTTTAATCTTTAATTGTTTTTTTTTTTAAAGTCACTGAGTTTTCAGAACATTAGAATAAGCTATTAACATCTACATTGGCTTCAAGTGAGCTGGGTTGGGAATAACATTTTTGTTGGCTGCAATCTGGAACTTCACCACATGATGTCGCTAGATACCGCTAAATCTTACACACTGTACCTTTAATAAACAAAACACAGAACGTATTTAAAGCCTACAGTGGAACTGAATTCATTCACTCTCACTGACAATCATAACATATTCATATACTAATTCATATGCTATTCAACTACATTTGTTCGTAATTGAACAGTTGTAGATGAAATAATTTCATATTTAATTTAACATCTAATTCTCAGATGTATTTTTAAATGCATTTTATTTTTCAGACACAAGCACACACAGCCTCTACAATAATTAAAAATAAATATTAAAAAAATATTAATTAAAAAATATATAAATTAAATATAATTTATAATATTAATGCAATGTAATAATAAAGCTGTACAATCTCATAATAGTATTTTATCAAGGTTGTTAATTGTGTAAAAACATTGAGTAACATATTAGTAAAGCTTTTTAAATGGATCTTGTTATGACTCTACTTCTTAGTCATTTAAAAAATATTTATTAATAAATTTTGGGCGGCATAGTGGTAACCCTGGGTTTACACTGGGGCACATTTTCCGTAACCTCCAGGATTTGAGAGAATTATGATGGGTCATGGGATTGAATTGTGATGATCTTGTGGGAACTTAATGGATTGATTCACACTGATCATGACATTTTTGACTGTCAAAAATTTTGCCACAATTACTACGATGTATTACGATTTCACACCAATCCTGATAGAGCGTGGGAATCATAGTAGAGCGCAGTAAAGCTTAACAGACCTTAAAGAGTGTAAAAGAGCATAACAGACCTTGATGCACCATCGTAGGTGATCTTTAACTTGGAAACACGATTCCTTCAAGTTTCATCTCTTGGATGCACCCTGCCTCCTTTTTATACCCTATGGGTTATAAATTCAGGGTGAGTAAGTAGGTAAATGAGTGATAATAAATATACTTGATATAAAAAAAAAATTTAAATATAGCTAGACCTAAAACATCTGTCTTAGGAATGGGGCAGATGTGTGTGTGTTTGTGTGTGTGTGTGTGTGTGTGTGTGTGTGTGTGTGTGTAAGTTTCCTGATTTCTCATCTCTGTTGAATCAGAAACCTGCCTGATGTTTGCGCAAATGATTTCTCAAATCTGGATCTCAGTCAGTATAAATGGATTCACTTTGAGGTAAAAAAAAATCTTGTTTAATTTTTAAATGACAGTAAAACGTGTTTGAAATCAAACACAGACAGAGAAACAAACGTGTGTGTCTGTATTCAGGGTCGTAATGCTGATGAACAGGTGAAAATGATCGAGCAGGTGAAAAGCTACAATGCCACACAGGAAGAGAAGAACAGGATCACCGTGTCCGTGGAGATCGAGAAAACCCACCCCTCACTCTATCAGCTATTCCCCCACGGACATGTGGTACAGTCTGATTTGACTGCTTTATCTTAAATTTTTTTAAAATATGAACACAATGTATGCTGTATGTGTATGTGTTGCACAGGTTTTTGTGAGCAAAGACGTGGCAATGGATTTTGGGTTTCAGTCTGCGTCCAGTGCAGTAAAGGGTTTTTACAGCCGTGTAAGAAAGGGGTAAGAAATGAATCTCTTAATCATCAATAACACTAACATTAACATGAACTCCTGTCTTCATAGTTTTGTACATGTGCATAGATTTCATACATTGAAAATTAAACTTGGGTGAAAAATATCAGAATAGCAAGAGAGTTTCAGAGCCACTGCTAGAGAAAAAAAAACAATTCAATTTATTTTTTATTTGCAAATGTACCGGAATCAGACATTTTGTACATTTTGTACTGAGATGAGAAATTAGTGATGTTGTGTCTAGTGAACTGGATCATAACATGGAAGACAGGACCATTTCTCTCTCTCTCTCCCTCTCTCTCCCTCTGTCTCTCTCTCTCTCTTTCTCTCACTTAAAATAAATTTACTATGTAAAGCTGCTTTGTGACAATGTCAGTTGTAAAAAGCGCTATACAAATAAAACTGAATTGAACTGAAGTGAATTGAAACACGCTGTCGGCATTGCAGCCTACTTTTTTCGAAAGTCAGCATTTTGTCACAGTGACAACCCGGTGATAGTGGGTCTTGACCCCCCAACCTTCGGAACCTGCACCGTACCACCAGGCCACCACGGCACACAATATGTATTTATATGTATTTATTAATGTGTATACTATAATCCGATATATACATGATAGAACCGGAGATCACCAAGCTCCTTACTCTGGCTCCTCCAATCATTTCCTGGTCCTGGCACATCTTGTTAGCAATCAGTCAGATGGTGCATCTGACAAACCTCAGCAGCAAGAGGGGGATAAGCCAGAAAGAAAAAAAAACGCTACAGGTTTCATTGCAGTATAAAAAATGTAGTTTCTTTTTTGCTAGAGGTCACTAGAGAGCATTAGTTCTACACTCCAGCTGAAGGAAAGTCTGTTTCTGAAATCTGGGTGCTAGAGCTTAAAGTGAATGTGTGCTCCATGTGCATCTAACAGAATGCGCCTGGTGCACATTTATTCATTCATTTTCTGAACCACTCATTCCTAATTAGGGTCACGGGGGGGCTGGCGCTCATCTCAGCCGACTCTGGGCGAGGGCGGGGTACACCCTGGACAGCTCTGTATCTGATCATATGTATATGGAGAAAGCAGTGTGTGAAGAGGAAATCAGTGTCAGGTCTGTGTGTGCAGGTCTGTGCTGATCTGTGCCTGGGCGGAAAAGGGTGCTGATGCCATGGGTCCTGATGGTACCATACTGCACTCTGATGCTTTTCCTCCTGAGAAACTGGTGGACACACTTGGAGCTGGAGACACGTTTAACGCCTCAGTCATTTACAGCCTGTCTAATGGTAAGAATATTTACTCATTCATGGTAATATTTATTCATGCAGGTATAAAACACACATGGGGCATTCATTCTTAGGGAAATCATCCACACTGCAGTGGCCGTTCTGAGAGCAGTGCGGGGGGAGATCACAGGGGTATGATGTTGGGATGATGGTTTCTGGATGTGAGGAGAAAGGTGTGTATGTAGCGTATGAAAGGTGTTTCCATTGTGAGTTGTTTGTCACCGTTTTAATTGTGGGTAAGTTACTGGGGTGTAAGTGAAACACAGACGCCTTTAATTACATGTTCATGACCTGTGAAATTGATTGGGCTATGTAATAAGTATCATCACAGAGATCCTAAACTGTGAGCGGATTTGATGCTTATTAACACAGACCTGTCAGATCTGTCAATCAGGTGTTTCTTCTGAATATGCAAATTTGCTGAGGGTCCCACCCACACAGCTGAACAGAAAAACAGCTATAGTTTATAACAGGGTTCATGTGTTTGGAATTAAAACGGAGAAAATAAATGAATGAAGAGTTGTTGTTTTCCGTTCTGTTTCTCCTGCAGGAGGGTCGTTACAGGAAGCCCTCACATTTGGCTGCCAGATTGCAGGAAAAAAATGCGGCATCCACGGCTATGATGGGATCGTTTAAAAAAAAACAGAGCTGAAGAGGATGTTGAGGAAAATCACGTGTGGTTCAAACACCATGTTCCTGCTGAGCAGCAACTTCCAACAAGATAAACAAACAAACAAATACAATAATTAAAAAAAACCCAGATGGTTTGACTTTATTCCAAATCTACATTTTAAGCTCCCTCATACACTTCCCCTTGGTGGACTTCCCTTAAAAAAACAAAGAGAAGGACAGATGAAGGACTAAGTTTCACTGTGGACTTTTGGACCTCACTGAGACAGAGGAATGATCAGATTTTGCCAACTTACATATGAACGTTACCCAAAACAAAATAATCTGTGTAAAATCTAACAATATTTAAGTCCTTATTGATGATGATGTCAATAATCTACTCTAGTTAATTATGCAAATACTAAATAAATATTCATGGAGTGAATCAGCTATTAGTGTGTGAATATAAGTGTGTATTCAGTGTATAAGCTTAATATAGCTACATTTACTACAACTGTACACTTTCATTCATAATAATGAAGACAACATGAGATACGAGAAATAACCTGAATACAGACAAAATAAATTATCAAAGAATTTAAATAAAAAAAGGAAATAAAATCTGAAGAAATGTTAAAGAAGTGTCTAATGTCTCAAATTACTTATTAATATGATGTGTTTGTGTGATCATGCTCAATGCGTGTGTGCATGTGTATGTGTGTGTTTAAAGGGTACAAGTGTTAGGAATATTTATTTTATATTTAATTAAAGTTGAGTTTTAATGTAACATGTTTAATAAGGAATCACAAAAGGTTAAATAAATAACAAACATAAATATCATCATCCTTACATCAACCTTATCCTTATGTCAACCTCATCATCATCATCATCATCATCTTCATCATTCTTACTTCCTCCTCCTCATCATCTTCACCTTTACATCTTCCACCTCCTCATATCCGCATCATCTTCATGCCTTTATCCTTTCACCATCACCATGATCCTCACATCCTCATCATTGTCATTTTAATATTTTCATCCTCACATCACCATCATCATCCTCACTTCATCTTCCACCCCTTTATCATCATCATCATCATTTTCACATCCTCATCATCAACATCCTCAAATCTTCATAATCACCATCATTATCCTTACTTTATCATCATGCTCCTCCTCCTCCTCCTCCTCATCATTCTCACACACACACGTCCCTGAGTAGTACACTATGCAGTGAACAGTGTTCTGAATGCAGTGAACAGAGTTTACAAAGTGGGGCAGGAAGTGATATTATTATTAAATAAATAGAGTGGTTCAGAGTGTTTTCTGACCACCATGACATCACACAAACACACACACACAAACACACACACACACACACACACACACACACACACACACACACACACACACACACACAGTCTATTATTTCCGTATTTCCAGTAATACAGTTAGTTGTTAAATCTATTTCGAGAGAAAGTGTAATACTGAAACTCATTGTCCTTCAGTGCAGATGGTGAAGTGGTGCATTGATGGGATAATAAATTTCTGATGTGATATCCATCCAATCAGATACCATGCCTTTTGATACCTTACCATATCTTGATCACATCTACAATAATTCATTTTAACAATCATGTTTATCACTCAGACAGGATATGACATTTTCATTCTTTTTTGAAGCCAAATAAAGTTGCTAAACTAAACCACAGCTCAGCTAAATGCTAACTATTATAGCCAGATGTGATGATGACGATGGAATATTACAGGGACATCGTATGGGATAACACTCACACTCTTATAGAAAACATTAAGCATTCACTTACTCACTCTTTCACTCCCTCACTCACTCACTCACTCACTCATTTGCCGAGCCACGTAATCCTATGAGAGTCGCGGGAATGCTGGTGCCTATCTCAAGCGACATTGGGCAATGGTGTGGTACACCCATTACAGCTTGCCAGACCATCACAGGGCAACTCACACAACCATTCACACTGACTCTCACACCTAGGGTCAATTTGGAGAAGCCAGTTAGCCTCATGTGCATGACTTTGGACATGCACATTAGGCAAACTGGCATTTACCATATTGTCCCTAGATATGATTTCATGACAAATCAATTTCAGATGTCTCTTATTACTATGTTTCATCCCATCCCTGTATCATTGCATCATCATTACACATGACTTTTAGCACAAATATTATTTATGAATGTATTTCTATTTATGATTCAATTCTGTATACACATAACATGTAATAACTATTTTCCTGTGTGTGTGTTTGTGTGTGTGCGTGTGTTAGTGATATTCATACAGAAACATTTCTCTTTCCATAAACGACTCTTCTGGCTCACACACTGGAAAATCCGGAGTGTGTACAAAAGCAACAAAAGCGAGCGAGTGTTTTCCGTCTGCAACACGGTTTGATTGTGTGTGTTTTTTTTATCTGAAAGCCCGTGTGGAGAGTTTTTAAACACGAACAGCTGTGAAAACTCACTCGCCGTCACATTTTACTGAAACTAGCTGTTTTCTTCCCGGTTTCACGAATACACTGAGGAACTACTCGGGTTACAGCATCGACGGCTGCGTCCCATACGCCCTTTTCTAACCCTCTGGTGATTTGGGACAGCTCTCTCTCTCTCTCTCTCTCTCTCTCTCTCTCTCTCTCTCTCTCTCTCTGTGTGTGTGTGTGTGCCAGTGCCATAACAGAGGGTTTCATACATTTTACACGTTATATGTATAAAGAGAATGTAACCTGCTAGCCTGCTAGCTAACTGAGTAGTTAACGGCTCTTGTGGAATATTGATGATATCATCTACTAGCGAATGCCTGTTCAGTAAGTGTAAAAAAGCAAATAAGTAATTATGATGTAAAAATTGAATTCACTTTCATTAAACCTTACTTCAAGCTAATCCCAACGCGAATCCTACTTATCATCACCATAAAACTAAAACTCCTGCTATCCTATTTATTTAAGAAAATGATGACTTTTCCTTTTCTAAACAATATATTTTAACTCTGTATATTCATCATAAAGATGATTATCATTGTTGTCATTATCATCATCCTCACATAATGAGATAAGAGGAAAGAAAGCAGTCAAGAAAAAAAAACATGAATAAAACATTTGGATTTTTCCGAAGAATTTTGAATTATTTTGTTCACTAAACCCCAGAAAATTACATTTTACATAAAGTCTGAACTAAAGTCAGCTTATTCAAATTTTTATTTTAATAATAAAACTGAGGGTGCCACGGTGGTGTAAAGAAGGGTTTGATTTCCAGGCTTGGGCGTTTCAGTGTGGAGTTCACATGTGCATGTATGTAAAGCTTATTGATTGTTCCAAATTGCCCCAGGTGTGAGGGTGAATGGTCGTGTGTGTTTCCCTGTAATGTTCAGGTTGTACCCTTTAATTGCCCACTGTAGGCTGAGATAGGCTCCAGCCTCCCCACGACCCTAATAGTAAGATTAAGTGGTTCGATAAATGAGTGAGTAAAATAGATAAAAAATAGATTAAAATAAAAATCTGTCTCCTCTGAATCCTAGTGGACGTCTGATCATCTTCCAAAATGTAAAAAATTAAACATAGGAAAAGTTAACTCTGTGTGTGGTTAGTTAACTCTGTGTGTTAACTCTGCGGATTGTTTTTCAGTATAAAAGTTTAATCCACTTCAGTTCCATGGCCACACCCCAGAAAGATAGAGCTGTGTAAAATTAAATATCTTTATTTAACACATGTGCTGCCAACAAACACATTCAGAGTCACAGGTTAATCCGCGAGGAGTCACGTCACGTGTTTCAGTTATTCAACTTCAGTTTTTCACTGATTACAAAGTGAACACATTTTCTGAGGGAAATAGTCACAATAATAATAATAATAATAATAATAATAATAATAATAATAATAATATTAATAATAATAACAACAATAATACTGATATCAACAACAATAATAATAATAATAATAATAATAATAATAATAATAATAATAATAATAATAATAATAATAATAATAGCTCATCATGCTGAATAGCAAGAGCAGCATAAAATAGAACTCCATCACACCAGGAGGGTTATCAAAAATATTAGCTTTTCAGTTTACAAACAGCTTGTGATGAAGTCTGACATCCTTTTGGAATTTTTCATAAAAAAAAAACATGAAAAGTTGTGTTTGTTCTTGATGCTGATTCTCCTTATCTTACTTTATACCAATATTGTATTGCACTGTATTCTTTAGCACTGTATCCTCTTGGCACTTCCTCAGTGTCTCTTTACCAAACCAGTTCATACAGATTATGTTAGCGCTAAAGATAATTTTCCTCATAGTCACTTTAAAGTCAAAATGCATGAAGGGACAGTCATTCATTCATTCATTTTCTAAGCTGTTTAATCCAAATTAGGGTTGCGGGGAGGCTGGCGTCCATTTCTCAGCCAACTCTGGGCGAGGGCGAGATACACCCCGGACAGCTCGCCAGGCCATCACAGGGCCAACAATCACACAACCATTCACACCCAGGGGCAAATCGAAACAGCCAATTTACCTACTGTGCATGTTTTTGGACAGTGAGAGGAAACCAGAATACCTGTAGGAAACCCACGCAAGCATGTGGGGAAAATGCAAACTCCACACAGAAACGTCCCTGTACCACACAGAAGCGTGCTGTGAGGCAGATATGCTAACCACTACAATTTAATGTCCATTTTCCCTTGTCAGTTTGCCATCAATTGTATGAAATTCCTTATTGTCATTTTATATTTGCAATTTATTTGTTTTTATAGTATTATTTATGCTGATTTTATTCTAGGGTGGCATGGTGGAGTAGCTAACTTAGCTGACCGTAAGAAGGTCCTGTGGTTGTGTACGTTTTCGCTCGGTACTTCGGTTTCCTCCTATAGTCCAAAGACATGCAAATTAGGCTATTTGGCTCTTCCAAACTGTCCTTACGTGTGAGTGTGAGTGTAAATAGTTGTGTGTGTGTTAAGGTGTGGTCTCATGAGCTGTTCAGGGTGTTCCCTACTTTCGCCAAGTGATGGCTGAAATGGCTGCAGCTTCCCTGCATCCCTTGGACGGATTAAGCTGTTTGGCAAATGAGTGAGTGAGTGAGTGAGTTTCAAATTATTTGTTTTTTTCCACGTTAACAGAGTTTGGAGTTAATGCTAATGGAGTTAATGCAAATGCTAATATACGGAGAAATAAAGTCAGAGCCATAGTTTTGTTTGAAGGCGTTATTTCATGTTACATTGAAAGATAATGTTGCTTATAGGAATTTTAATGTTTCAAAGAAAGTTATTTAAATTGCAAGCTTAAAAAATGCTGTTTGTTTCCTTGTTTATTAATTTGGTTGATTAATGTCTTCTATATAAACATTTGCCTTTTTGCATTTATGCTGAAATTATATGCCATTGTTTTTTTTTTTATTTAAGCAACATTTTTACCTATTTTTACCTCTCTGTGTGTGACATGATTGTTTTTTATATTGTGAATTTTCCTTTACTTTAAAAATGTAATTGATGATGATGGTTTTCATTGCTACCGACCAACATACAGCAAATTTCTTTACAAAAGGGTGAAACAGAGACGTAGCAGGCTTTACTGCGGCCCAGCAAAGTGTCCTGAGGGTGCACAGAATTAATTACTAGCACTCACAATGCACTTATGAAGAAATGCTAAATATCTTTACACACACACACACACACGCACACACACACACACACACACACACACACACACACACACACACACACACACACACAC
>JBCNYG010000020.1:14775754-14786556 GCA_039654305.1 Porochilus rendahli
CTTACACAATGTTTGTATAGGTTTCTCTTCTCTTTTCGTCCCTCTCGTGTGTGTGTGTGTGTGTGTGTGTGTGTGTGTGTGTGTGTGTGTGTGTGTGTGTGTGTGTGTAGTTGGTAGTGTCACTCCTGCTGTGCTTGTTGGACTGGGTCATGGCTCTTCCTCCGAAAACTCTGCTGCAGCCTATTCAGACTCTCTCACAGGACAAAGACAAATCAGACAGAACTGTCCTCAGTGCCATCTATAAGGTCTCACACACACATACACGCACGCACGCACGCACCAACAAGTGCTGATCATTTTAACAGTTCATTTAAACAGCCTGGATGGAAACGGAGACGTGTGTGTGTTTGCAGGTTCTGCACGGCTGTGTGTACGGAGCTCACACTTTCAATAATCCCCGTTATTTCCCTCTGAGTCTGTCTGACCTCAGCAGTTCAACCTTTGACCCCTTCCTGGTGCTGGAGGGTTTGAAGGAGCCAGAGCCTCTGCACTCTCCCGACTCGGAGCGCTCGTCTAAGATCCAACCCACCACGGAAGGTATTCATTTCTTTCACTTTTTTATTATTAAAATCACAGATTGTTATGTGACTGAAACACTTTTACCTCAGACTGTTACAAAGCACTGACACTGGACACTCCTTCCATACATGTTACATAAACACATTTCTCTCATGTTTACACACCATAGTCACGCCCCATACACATCCATGTAAATGATCTGCTACTATAGAAACGATAATGTATCAGAACAAACGCATTAATATACGAGCTGCTGTTGTAGAGCATTAATCTCCACCTTCTGACCAATCACAACCCCGAACTCAGCAGCAGCCATGTGTAATTAACATGATATGAGAATGTAACATGAAGACACAGACAGTGTTATTCGCTGCAGGTACTCTGCCCTCCACCTCGTCCTCCCCTCCTCTTCTCTTCCTGTCATTAATGGGGAGTGGGGTGCTCGTCAGGAGGAGTGTGAGACACTGAATCAGCTCGGTGTGATGCGGGAGTGTGTTCCTGTGTCTCTCCCTGCAGCCCCATGCTGCTTTAATTCCTGCACTCGTTTGTGGTAAACAGCAGGAGCTCTGCAGTGGGTAATGAATCCGAGTCGGAGCGAGGCATGTGTACTCCGGGTTCCTCGTGCAGAACCTGTCCGAGCCTTCCTCAAAACACTGAGCGTGTGTGTGTTTGTGTGTTTGTATGAGAAAGAGAGACAGAGAGATGAGTAGTATGTATTGTTACTTATATTTTAGTTATTTTCAGTTAAATGTCTGCGCACACACCTGAGTGATTAGCTGTTATGCGAATAGACACCCAGGGGGCGGGGCTAGCAGTACAATATGTAACTTTTATTTGTTTGCTTTCAGAGTATGTACTAAGTATGGTATTTTCCTTTATGTCTCTTTCTCTGTATTTCTCTTGTCTTTTTCTTTTTTCTATGTCTCTTCCTATGTCCCTCTTTGAATCTCTCTCTCTTTGCTTTCTTTGTCTCTTCCTATGTCCCTTTTTAAATGTCTCTCTCTTTGCTTTCTCTGGCTCTTTGCTCTATCTCACTCTCTCTGTCTTCCTCTCCCTCCCTCTGCCACTTTTTCTTGTCTCTCTTCCTCTGTCAGTTTCTCTGTATGTCTTTCTCTCTCTCTCTCTCTGTATCTCCCTGTCTGCCTTTGTTAATTTTTCTGTTTTTCTCTGACTCTCTGTGTCTCCTTCTGTATCTGTCTGTCTCTCTCTATGTTTCTGTCTCTCTGTGCCTCACTCACTCTATTTCTCTCACACTCTCTCTCGCTCACTCTCTCTTTCTCTCACTGACTCCTCTTTTGTGTTTCGTTTGTGTCTCAGTGAGGAGTCGCATGCAGCAGGGTCTAATCTCCATCACTGCTCGAACACTGGTGTCTCACCTGCTGAATCATCTGTCTCACTTCCCCTTGGGTGCGGGCGGTCCGGCCGCTCTGACCAGTCAGGTGTGTGAGAACCAAGACAACCCATACTGCCAGAGCGCTGACCTCGCTCCCGAGCTCTTCCAAGCGCCCAACCTACAGTTCTTCGTCCTGAACAGTTCCACCCTGCTGTCCTGCCTCCAGATCCGCTCTGACGACAACATGGCCGCCGGTCTCGTTGCCCCTGACGCCTGTATCCGCCTCATTGTCAGGGACATTTCTGGAAAGCACTCGTGGGATTCGACCGTGCTCTATGCCTTGCCTCAGTGTGCCCCTCAGAGTCGAGTGCTCTGCTCACGCTCATCCTCCAGTCCTGTAGGTGGCGATGAAGAGCACAGTGAAGAGCGAGATTCAGTAGAGCTGGATGAAAAAGATGACCTCTCAGAGAACAAGGATGTGGAAAAGGAGGAAGAAGAAGAAGAAGAAGAGGAGGAGGAAGAGACTCTTTTAGAGACAATGGCGCCATTAGCGAAGCGCCAGTGCCGCGAAATGATTCCGAGTTGGGATTCTCTTCAGGACACTGAAGACGTTTTGGATGAGGTGCTGCAGTATTTGGGTTCTTCAAGCCCAGAATGCCTCCAGAGAGCCGGAATGCCACTGAACATCCCGGCTCCACCTCCTTGCTGCGTTTCAGAGAAACAAGAGAACGATGTCATCAACGCTATCCTGAAGCAGAGCACAGAGGAGTGGGACTTTGCCGCCAAACACGGGAACGACGTCCACATGAAGGCGATGGAGCAGCCAGAGCCCGTGGCCCACAGACCCCAGCCCGCCTTCTACTACTGCAGGCTCCTCCTCAACATCCTCGGCATGAACTCTTGGGAGAAGAGGTGATCATGCATATACACATCACACAGACACACACATACATACATAAACATAAATACACACATAAGAAAATAAATACACACACATTCATGCACACATACACACACATTCACATATATTTACATATGCACATAAATACACACACACACACACACACACACATACATACATTCACATATATACACACATGCACATAGTTACACACATACATTCACATAGATACACACATGCACATAGATACACACACATTCACACACACATGCATTCACATACATGCACATAGATACACACATACATTCACATATACACACATGCACATATACAGACGTACACACTTACATACACTTACATTCAGATATAAACACACGCATGCACACACACACATACATTCACACACACACACACACACACATATACATATATATATATACACACACATACATTCACATATATACACATGCATGCACATAGATACACGTTCACACATACATTCACATATATACACACACTTACATTTACAGACGTACACACATGCATACATTCACATATATACAGTACACTCACCCACACATACACACACATGCACAGATACACACATACATAAATGTGCAGACACACACACACAGTCACTGTAACACACAGGTTCACTACACTAAATATATTAATCCGAATCAAAAGTGATTGAAAAATAATTAAATTACATGCTCTCTGCTTAATGAATCTAAATCAACTGCATACATAAAATTTTGCTGTAAATGTATTTTATCTGTGTGTATGTAGGTGTGTGTGTGTTTATTTATTTCTATATATATTTCTATAATTTACGTGTGTGTTTGTGTCTATATATATATATATATATATTAAACCAGCGGGGTTCTGTTTGAGACAACCAATAAGCATAGTGTTATTCATCATGTGTGTGTAATAGCTGCTTAACAGTCTGTGTATATATCTCATCATCTCATCTTGTGCTCTTCACTTCCCTCCTCATGCGTTTCTCCATCTTTGCACTGTGGTCGTTTTTCTCCATAAAAACGCTGAATATTTCAGATTAGCAGTAATTGGCTTGTTTTTCTGAGGCGGTAATGTAATGGCATTAATTTCTGTGATGTACATGAGCCCTGAAGTGCACTGAGGCAAAATAGTTTTTGCATTGTGTGTGTGTGTGTGTGTGGTCATATATGAGAGATTAATTCTTAAAGGCTTGGTCATCTGCTCTGTCTTTCATTCGTGTGTGAATAAAAGGCTGCTAGCGTTATTAGAAAGGTGGAGCGGGCTGAAGGAGCGAAAATGCGGCTCTTTAATGAGGAATCGTCCTCTAGGCGTTCGTGTGTCATTTAGGAGCCGCGATCCACTGAGGGCTTTGTGAACGGCGGCCTGCGTTCTTTGTGCTGCCTTTTTTTCCCTTCTTCTTTTTTTACCTCCGTCTCCTGAAATGGCTCGCTTTCAATGGGCAAAATGAAGACCATTACATTGCAACAGGCTAATAAAGAGGTCTCTTTACTCGAAAGAAAAAGAGCACGAAACAAAAAAGTCCTTTTAGAGAGCCGCGCGTGGCTTTTACGCATGACTCACGCAGAGAGAGAGAGAGAAGAGAGGAAAGTAAGAGTTGCATTACCTCCCACCATTTCACCAGTTTCACATTGATTATGAACAGAAAAGCAGAATGAGTATAGTGCAGTAGGGAGATGGAGCCACACACTGAGTATAAGGTGCCGACGCTTTACACCCTCTTAAACAAAATGATATGAAGTAATGTTCATTCCAATCACACTGTGCACTAATTATAGCATTAATTATCCTACAGAGATGCTGCTGTGTTCTGGACAGTGATTGGTCAGAAGGTGGTGATTAATATTCTATAATAACAGCTCTGGCGGTAGTGCAAGTTTATCTTAATCGACTTTTTCCGATATATTATTTATTTTATTTTGATTTTGATTCACTGTATTAATCCTGCAAGGGAAATATGGCTTCTGCATTTAACCCATCCAAAGTGAACACTTACACATGTAAACATTGAGCACACATACACACACACTCTCGGAGCAGAGGGCTGCCACATCGCTGCACCCAGAGAGCAGTTGGGAGTTAGCTGCCTTCCTCAAGGGCACTTCAGTCATGAAGGTGGAGGAGGGAAAGGTGCTGCTTACTCCTCCTGCCGCCATGCATTTCCCTGCTGGCTCTGGAATCGAACCGGCGACTTTTAGGTCTCAAAGCCCACTTCTCTCATCATTTGGTCATGGCTGCCCCCTTTATAGTAGCATACCATTCACAAGGTTGTGTACATTGGTTTACACTTCTTCATGGATTCTCAGTCACATGATGTAACAAGCCGTATACTCTTCTGTGCAAAAAAAGAAAAGAAAGAAAAGCAAAACTCTGGTCAGCTCCACCTTGTAAGCCGTGTTTCTGGAGCAGATTTTCTCACTTGTTTATTTCGGGACTTGCAGGACTACATGCTGCATCGTACCTGTAGATATGTCTGTCACTTCTGGTTCTGTTGAGGAGCTTGTTATCAGGTTTGTGACGGGCTGCATCAGTTGTAGAAGATTACCAAATAACGAGTCATTGTTTACAGGAAAAAGGAAAACAGCCAGAAGATATTTTGGCACACGTTACACACAGAGATGTATTAGTTTAAATTTGACTATATATAGTAAGTGAATTTTTCCGTTTCTGATTTTACCCCTCTGCAAATTGTGGTACATGCTTCATTTATCGTCAATCATTTCAGTTCAACTGAGCAACTGAGGGTTAAAGGACTTGTTAAAGGGCCCAACAGTGGCAGCTTGATGGTACACCAGACCTTTAACCACTGAGCTACCACTGCCCATGCCCATTTTTTACAGTTATTAAGTAGAGAGAATCCACAACTAGTGAAGCAATGAGTGTTTATAGCTGCTATAACATCAGTGAGCAGGAACTCAGGGATCAAAACTCTGTTCATTAATGAATAATAAACTTGATAATTAGTGATTTGCTGTGCTGTAAGAGGAAAAAAACAACTGGTGTGTGTTTTAGAATGTGTTTGTTGTAGTGCACTCCTATGAGTCAGTGTTTTTGTTCCAGGAATCTGTGAGAAAAACAGCGCTGTGGATAATTAGGAAGGCTGTGTTCTTATAACCTGCACTGTAGGGCACTTCAGAGCCATATCAATTTATTCTGTATAAATATACTGTTTTATCTGTGGATCACATGTAATCCCATTTAAAGTGTGTGTGTGTGTGTGTGTGTGTGTGTGTGTGTGTGTTTACCCTAAGTGTGAGACTGTGAGTTTAGTCTGTGTTCTGGTTTCTTCTCTGGGTATTTAAGTGATTTGCAATTCCTTTATTAACATGATAAGTTTGATTATGATATTGACAGGATGCACACGTGTTTGTGTGTGTGTGTGTGTGTGTGTGTGTGTGTGTGTGTGTGTGTGTGTGTGTGTTTGTGCTACGCACTACGTGTTTTCTAAAGATGATTTTGAGGAGGAGGATGATTTACATGATGATGATGATTTGGAGAATGCTGTTGATAACTGAATGTTTTTGATGATGATGTGTTTGTTAAACTGTGTGTGGTATTTTTCGGGACAGGAGCAGCTTCCACCTGCTCAAGAAGAGTGAGAAGCTGCTGCGGGAGCTGAAGAACCTTGACTCCAGACAGTGGTGAGTCTCCGAACGTCTGTGTGTCTGTGTGTGTGTTTTGTTGATGTTAATACAGAGCATTGCCTGTTTTTTGTTTTGACTCCACAGTCGTGAGACACACAAGATTGCGGTGTTTTATGTAGCAGAGGGGCAGGAAGATAAACACTCCATTCTGTCCAACACCAGTGGCAGCCAGGCATACGAGGACTTTGTATCTGGATTGGGATGGGAGGTAACAGCTCTCTGCTCTGTTCTACCTCGCACCCTAGAGGGAGAAGTCTTCAAAACATTAACCACGCCCACTGGGTGTCTCAGTAACATCCATCTTGAACCCTGTATGTTTAAATCACATGTAACTACACCCTGCTGTCTGGATTATTTTACATTAACAATACAGGTAGAGCGAGAGGCAATTAGGATGGGAACTGTGATCTGAATGTTATTTATACTGATAATGTTAGCATTTCCCTAATGATAGCATTGTTTTTGAGTATTGAATCTGATGCTGAAATATAGCGTGTGTTGGTGTTTGCAGGTGAACCTGACAAGTCACTGTGGTTTTATGGGAGGTCTCCAGAGGAATAAGAGTACGGGATTGACCATGCCGTACTTCGCCACATCCACAGTGGAGGTCATGTTCCACGTCTCCACTCGCATGCCACCTGACTCAGACGACTCCCTCACCAAAAAGGTAAAGATGAGAGAGAGAGATTGAGAGAGTGTGTTTTTCTTGTACCATACTATCTCACGGAACCGCCAATCAGATTACAGTGCATGTTTTTGGACTGTGGGTGAAAACCAGAGTACCCGGAGGAAACCCATGCAAACATAGGGAGAACATTCAAACTCTACACAGACGCTCCGAGCCCGGGAATCGAACCCAGGATCTTTTTGCTGTGAGGCGAACGTGCTAACAGGTTTTGTCAATAAATTGCAAACATTATCAAAAGAGTTGTTAGCGTTTGCAATCGGTTAGGCCATAGGCTGCTAAAGGCATTGTTTTGACAAGTAGGTTTGCTTACCTTTTTGTATAGGGTCGGGTCCATCTATAGGGGTAAGACTGGTTCAATTCCAAAATTCGCCTCACATTCACCTAGTATTTTAGCAGAAGTTGCCAGGTGAACGTGAGGCGAATCTTGAAATTGAACCACTCTTACCCGTATAGCAAATATTTGCTAATCGTCGCAAACACTGTTGCTAACATTTCATTTGCGTGAATGTTGCTAATTGTCACTAAATGTTGTGGTCACATACGGTACATCTAATATCCTTGATATCTCAAGCTTTGTGTTTCAGATTAGAACAATCCAGTCTTGTTATTACCAGTTTAAAGAGGGAAAAAATATTTTGGGATAATAGCCAGATTTAAAAGTAGATCCGAGATCCCAAAGTAACTATAAGTAATCGAGTTACTATATTATATTACTTTTTATTCCATTTTTAACAAATAATTAGTAATTGAACTGGAAAATAATAGAAATAACAAAATAACACTCCTGAAATCCCTTCTTTGCTGTGTCATAAAATTCCCCACAAAAGATCCACAAAAGATCAAGCAGGAACTTTCCACTTGCAGCGGTGACATTTGACTCCTGAGCTGTTTGAGACTAAGACTTCGAGAGAAGAGAGGGAAGGATCAAGCTCTGTCTCACCCTCTCTTTCTGTCTCTGAAAGAGTCTCTTTTCCTCCTGTGCCAGTTGAAGTGGTTGATAAAGCCATGCTGACCTCGACCTGCATTTCTACCTGCAGCGCACTCGGCCTTTGTGTTCCCGTCCCGCAGCATTTTCACCTCAGCACGAGAGAAAAGAGGAGCAAATAATGGTGGATAACAGCCCCATACTGCCCTCCTTCCACAGACCCCCTCCCCCCTCTCTCTGTCTCTCTCTCTCTCTCCATAACCACCTGCTTTGTACACATTTTGAATTTGAGCGTAAGACCACCTGAATGATTTTTTCCCTTTTTTTTTTCATAAAGAAGGCTAATTATAAAGAAATGAGATTTTCTCGCTTATCTGAGGTGTAAAAGTCATGGTGAGGATGAAGAAAAGATGTGATAAAGATGGAGGGAGATAGTAGGATGAAGAGTGTTTGGAATAAATGAGGCTGTAGAGAGAATAGGCTGGGTCCCAATCCGCATGCTGCTGTAGTGAACAAGGCATTAAATACAGACAGTAAAATGAAACTGAAGAATTTCATCACACTCCAGTGACTCCAGTAACTGTTACCAACTTATGAGATGTTGCATTCACACCCATGAGCAAGTCCAAGACACTAATATATTGCTTGTGTGAATGGTCTGTCTCTAGCCTTGTAGTTTTTGGGTGTGGTCTGTCTCTGACATTATGCTTTATTGTTGAGTCAGTCTTTAATGTTATTGGTTGTGGGTGTGGTCTGTATCTAATGCGGTTTGTGGGTGTGGTCTGTTTAATGTTATGGTTTATGGGTGTGGTCTGTAATGTTATAGTTTGTGGGCGTGGTCTGTCTGTTATTGTTTATGTGTGAGGTTTGTCCCTAATGGTATATTTTATGGGTATGGTCTGTCAGATATCATGGTTTGTGGGTGGGGTTTTTCTCTAATGTTATAGTTTTTGGGTGTGGTCTGTCTGTAATGTTATAGTTTGTGGGTGTGGATGGTCTGAAGTTAAAGTTTGTGTGCGTGGCCTGTCTCGAATGTTTAAGTTTGTGGGCGTGGTATATCTCCAATTGTATGGTTTATGGGTGTGGTCTGTCTCGAATTGTATAGCTTGTGGGTTTGCCCCTTCTTTAACTTTATTTGCTGGAGTGTCCCCTCTCTAATTTTATTGTTCATGGGTGTGGCCTGTCTCTAATGTAATTACTTGTGGGTGTGGCCTGTCTCTAATGTAATTACTTGTGGGTGTGGCCTGTCTCTAATTTTATTACTTGTTGGTGTGGCCTGTGTCTAGCTTATATTGCCCGTGGGTTACATTTGTCTATTACTACCATTATTCCTTGTTGGTGTGGTCCATCTCTAACATTAGTGCTTATGGGTGTGGCCTGTTTAGTTTCTCAAATTGTTTATGTTGTACTGACTAAAACATGCAGGAAGTAAACTTATGAGGGAAAAAGAACCCTACAAACAGATATCCTGCACCCTCTGACACTCATCTTCATCACTCTCCCATTTTCAGTTCTGTTAATAGGTCTGTCTGTCTGTACTCATCTTCCTCTTCCTCCGTTTACTGGACAATAGTAATCTAATAACAAGTCTAATGAGCACTAACGAGCATGACTGTAATGTGAGCTCATTTGAGGATGTGCAATCACCTGTCGTTAGTGCTGTCTCTTCAGAGAGAGACGGAGAGAGAAATTGAAAGACAGAACGATCAAAATAAAGAACACTAGGTTGAACTGCAGACGGATAGATAGTTGAATATAAAATGTAACTCTAAATATAACAACTGTAGTGATGCACATTTTTATTTCACTACACTTTCTGGCGGTGGTTATTATTAAGTAATTACCAGATTGGTGAGACAAGCATGTGTAAAACTGTAGTGTAATACTGAGCTAATAATTTAATCTTTCAACATAATTTTTCTTTACGTTTGTGTGCGTGTGTGTGCACACTAGAGAACAGAGCCATTTCTTAGAGCATCTATGAAAGATGATGGAAAAGAAAGCATGTCCAAGTTGCTTTTAGGGTCCAATAAACACACACACACACCCTCAGACGAAATGGCAGCAGTGGCCGTTAGCATGGCTTGTACTTGCTGTAATTCATCGCTGTAATTTGTGTATATATGTGTGTAAGACAGCCTAAAGGGGGAGCCACGCACAGCCATTCTGCTCCCAAATTAGATTGCTCCTGTCCCCTTGCCGCTCAGCCTCGCATGACTTTTCTGCTGTAAATCGGATTTGCAAGGGCTTCTGGGAACTTTATCCTGACTGAGATGGGCCAGCAGTGACGCTAAACCACGTTAAACAGACGCTAAAACGTGTCAGCCAAGCCGCCATCACCGAAAAGCTCTCATTCGTCTGCTCGGGTCAGGATTTATTCTTCATTTCAGTGCGGTTGCTCTGCCATTTCGCTCCAAGTCCGAGAGTTTCATGACCTCTTCGCATTTATTCATGTGAATTAACGCTCCATACGCACCACCTTATTTGCGTCAGGATACAATGAGAACATCTGTAATATAATAAGATTTATTTATTGACACTTGCACAGGACTAGAATCACACAAAGGAGGAAAATTGAGATCTATTCTCTTAATACAATAATGATTTAGTGCATTAATCTGGTGTTAATACAGACATGCCCACTCAAATGTAAAATCATAATATTCATTTATTCACCACTGCTGAATTATTACACTCTGTGTGTGTGTGTGTGTGTGTGTGTGTGTGTGTGTGTGTGTGTGTGTGTGTGTGTGTGTGTGTGTGAGAGAGAG
>JBCNYG010000020.1:14811209-14827772 GCA_039654305.1 Porochilus rendahli
CTCCCACACCCCTTTTCTCGCGCCCTCCTCTATCTCGCCCACACCCCTTCTCTCCCTCTCTCTCTCCCCCTCTCTCTCTCTCTCTCTCTCTCTCTCCCACACCCCTTTTCTCTCACCCTCCTCTATCTCTCCCACACCCCTTCTCTCTGTCCCACGCCCCTTCTCTCTCTCTCTCTTTCTCTCTCTGTCCCTCTCTCTCTTTCTCTCACTCTCCCACACCCCTTTTCTTTCTCTCACCCCCCTCTCTCTCCCACATCCTTTCTCTCGCTCTCTCTCTCTCTGTTTCTCCCACACCCCTTTTCTCTCTCTTACCCCCTCTCTTTCTCCCACATCCCTTCTCTCTTGCTTTCTCTCTCGCCCTCTCTCCCACACCCCTTCTCTCTCCCCTCTCTCTCTTTCTCCCACATCCCTTCTTTCTCTCTCTCTTACCTTTTCTCCCCTCTATCTCTCCCACACCCCTTCTCTCCCTCTTGCTCTCTCTCCCACACCCCTACTCTCCCTCACAACACCCCTTCTCTCCCCACCTCTCTCCCTCACTCCTTTTCTCCCTCTGTCTTTTGCCCACACCCCTTCTCTTTCTGTCTCTCTCACACTCCCCCTCCCCCCTTCTCACATCAATACTAAAAACAAGACAAAACACAACAGAGGCAGAAAAGAAAAACAGCCATGAGTTGTATTACTGATCAGGGTAGAAAGAAGAAAAAGCATGACACAAGAGCAAAAACTAATAAATAATAACTAATAAAAGGAGAATAAAATAGCTAAACGGTGAGGAGTGAGTGAGACTCTCCATAAATAAAAGCAGGTATGTGCAAACATGATTAAAGAGGCTTATTTAAAAGAACAATTGCAACGAGGACAGAGCAGCTTCTGTAGCACTTTGTTTTTGACCTCAGGAGTCTCCGGCCTGATAGAAGATGCTGAAACTCACCACACAGAGGATGGGAGTCATCTTTAGAAATGGTACTCTCTATCTATATCTGCTGTAATTACCTGATGTACAGTGACTCTGGGCTCTGCTGTGACTACCCAGTCAGCCCCCGGACCATTTACCAAGCCTTTTCAGTGAACTTCCAATTCATGGTCATCAAATCAAGGTTAAAACAGATCCAATAAACGTAGGACTAGAGTGTCATCATGTTCTTGTCAGGGTGAAAGCGGGACAGTTTCCACAGACCGAAAAGATGTTGTTCGTACAAACAGCTTCACAATTTTCTTTAAAATTCAGTGTGGAGTCAATGATGGTCCCAAGGAGCTCTCTCTCTCTCTCTCTCTCTCTCTTTCTCTCTCTCTCTCTCTCTCCCTCTCTCCCTCCCTCTCTCTCCCTCTCTCCCTCTCTCTCTCTCTCTCTCTCTCTCTCTCTCGAAACATAGCCTTTTCCCCTTTGTTCTATTCTTTGTTTTTCTTACTTTGGTTCATCCCTTTAACTGATCTCATGGTGAATGGCTTTACTGTATTTTTAAACTCTTTTTGCATGAAGTCCTCTTACACGTCCTCCATCAAGTTGAGAAACTGGAGTGAATAATGCGAGCATGCGAACGATGAACAAGTAACAAAAGTGTACAACCTCCAGTTTAAAGTGATGCATTCTGTGAGTGTTCAAACTTTATTCATTTTTCATAATAATCAGCTATAATTACAGAAAAATTCTAAAAATTGCTTTAGTACCAAAACCCTTACACACATGTAACTGGTGTCCTCTGCGTTGTGTGATGTTATTAAGGAGACCACACCGCTGTCATCCCAATAAGCAATTTTATTGGGGGTGCTGACACTGACAATGACAGAAATAAAAGTGAGTCCTTCATGACCACTTCCTCTACAGTGACATGTGGCAAAAAGGAAGCGATTAGGCTGGACCGGTCAGCTTTATAGTAGGTACACAGGGTTTCCCAATTGAGAATGCAAAGGCATAAGGTCAACCTAAACTCCACCCAAGTAACGTTTCTCTGTCAGGTTTAAGCAATTTAAAAAAAAAATAACATTTTGTGTAATTATACACAACATAACCCATGTTACATACAATTTGTCCTTTGTTACACACACGCAGTTTCTAAAAAAATACATGCCAACAAATGTACTCAAAATGTATCATTTCGACTAAAAACAAGTCTTATAAATTCTTATGGGTTGATAATAGTCACAGACAAAAAAATGTATATATAAAACTATATAACAAAAACTGATTTAAATGGATGAATAATTGAGTGATCATTAAATTCCAGTTTGCAATTAAAGTTTTTTTTTTTAAAGAAGGTTTTTATAAACTGGAGGTCAGAATCCTGGGTTGCTTGTTGTCTCCATGAGAAGCTGCAGTGAGAGATGAAACGCATGGCAGTGTTTTGTTTGCTGGAGTGTGTTTGGACAAAATGGCAAATCTGAGAGCACTTCATTACAATTTCACTTTGTTTGTTTCTCTATTGTACAGAAGCCCTGTGTGTGTGTGTGTGGGGGGGGTGTTTGTATATAAATATTAATGTGAGAAATATATCTGTGTATTTAACGGGTGTGTATAGGGGATGAGCAGCGTCTGGTCTGTGTACATATTTAACAGTATTTAAAGCAGCCTCAAGTTCAGTGCTAAAAGTTCATTACTCTGTTGAGTACACGTACACACACACACACAGTCTCATCATACGTACAGGTTTGTAAAGAGGAAAATCTGAAATAAATAAAAACAAATAAAAAGTATTCTTCTCATGTACTCTAGCGAGCATGTTTTATTTGGATTTAAAAAACTGGCAGTAATAATCTAGCAAAAAGTAAGAAAATATTGAGTGATTAATAAAAATAATTATATATTTGTATGTACTGTGTGTGTGGGTGTGTGAATGTGTGTGTGCGTATATATATATATATATATATATATATACGCATACATATACACAGACACACACACACACATCCCAGTCGTTTTAGAACTTTTTTTATAATGAAAAAGTATAAACTACAAACTGAATGAAGTCTTTTTGGAGGGCAAACAGACATTATAAAATATTTATATTATAAAAAGTTCCTCAAAACTACTTTAGCTTATATATATATATATGTATGTTTTTTTTTTTCCTTTTTGTGGTTGCCCACTCATCAGGGGATTTATCTTTTTTTTTTTCCTTATACCACATATTTAGCTCTACATTACTGTATTAAGCACTGTCTTACGGAAAATCGACTAAGGATTATATATATATATATATAGCCGTTTGTTCTAACGTGTACAAACGTGAACATTTGCTTTCTACAGATTTTAGAGCTTCAGAGAGTCAATATATTGTATTTATTGATGTGATTTGTATTAATTTGTTGACCGTATGGAAAACTTTTCATTTTAATGGATATGCACAGAAAAGATCAAAACTGATTCATTTAATAGAATCTTATTCTTTATTAGGAATTCTGTTTCTTACCTTCAAATTCATACATTCTACTCAGGTATGATACATATGCAAAATAATAATAGTAATTATAATAAAATCACAAACATATATTTATACACGAGCCAGAGAAACGACTTACCAAAGCACATCTTTAACTTTCCTTGGGAATGAAATTCATTTACACTTTCAATGTGTTTTATTGTTTATATATTTAACTGTATTTGTTTAATCTTATACGCTATTAATAAAAAAAAGCATGTCAGGTCAGTAATGTTATTAAATCTGTGTTTAAAGAATCATCACTTCATCTCTACTAAGTAGCTTCTGATTCAGATCAACATCTTAGCTTGAACTCAGAACATGAGATAAAACAAAAACATGCATAAGCTGAAGTCATCTCCACGAACCAGAATTAGCAGGATGATGTCAAAAAACCATCACCATGCTACCTGTGGTAACCATAGACTTGTGCATACTGTGCAGTACGTTATGTAATTCTGGACGCAGCCGGTTATTGATTTTTTTAAATAGTCTAAGTTTTATAAAGGACACGTCTGTGAAAAGATTCAAGATTCAAAGGTTAAGATGGTGGGTTGGTTTGCTTACATAACAGAGCAATAACATAAACTAAAACGTTTGATGTTTTAACTGTGTTTGACTTCATGTAAAAAACTTTAATGAATTAATCTGAAAAAAAAAGCATGTTGTGATTTGAGGCATGTGTTGTGATGTTACTGTGAATTTGGGCAGGGTTTATTTAATTGACAAGGTTTACACACATTGTGCACTATATGACTTACACAAATCGTCTACTAGAGCATTCTATATCATTTTAGAGTGCATTTAAAACAATTTAAGATTGTGTGTCTTTATGATTACAGAGGCAGGGTAACACGTGAGGGGGAAATATTTATTTATTTATTTCGCGTGTGAAGCCTCCTGTGAAGAGACGTGGAATGAATAAAGCAACATGCTGAGTAAATGTGCATTATGCGATAATCAGTGTTAACATCAGGGCTGGGCTGTGTGATTATATACATCATCATAATACATTAATTACACCAAAATACACTTCCATGAGATGTTTTAATCCTTTAAAACAATTAATAACAATTTTACATTGTACTATATTTAGTATACACTTCATAAATATAAAAAAGAAATATACTTTAAATGTACTAACTAATAATATTTTAACAGCAGCATTACTGTATTGCTGGAAGTTAGTAAACCTAAATATTGTGATGTACATCATGTAGAAATGTTTTCAAGAATCATGCGATGTGATTTTTTTTCTCATATTGTCCACCCTTAGTTACCATAGCAACAGTGTCTCGATTAGAAACATGTGAGGTGTGTTCTAACTTACAAAATATTTATTTTCAAAGTCAACATTTTTACATTTCTTTCTGATGAACATGGGAGTTCATGTTCACATTACGCTGCCAACGCAGCATGTGAACTCAACACAAACAGCAGGTAAAGGGTTCTAACCAGAACCTTTTCGTAACCTTTAATATGTTTCTTTCACCTAAAAAGGTTGACTGAGTGACTCTTAAAAACACAGGAACAGAATGCATGTTGATTTTAGCAGAAACTTTTAAAGGTTCACTTATGACACATTTCTGTGGAAAAGATCCAATAAAAGTACCTACGGTTCAACAAATTATGGTTCCACCACAGTTCTGTTTAGAACCCTTTTCTCCGAGGTGGTTCTAGGGGTGAAAGTAATCAAATGAAAATAGCTGTTATTCTTTCCTGCAGTAGGCCTTACTGAGACAGCGCCTGGCTGTCAAACTCGATCTGATTTAGTTTTGTGACATCAGTTATACAGTACTAATCATAATTTACTCCTTTTACTGTAATTTTAAACTGTACCAGAACTTATTTATTGATACTATTAATAATAATAATAATAATTGTATTATTATTACTACTATACTACTGTTCTTATTATTATTACTGGTGTAATGTGTCCTGATGTAAATCACCATAAAGATATATCTGTTTATTTATTTGATTTTTTTAAAGTTTTTTAATTATTATTTTTTCAAACGCGTCCATGTTTTATTCGTCGTAAAACTCCGCAGAATGGACACTTTTAAGTAGGAACTTCCCACATCCGGCTCGGTTTTGGAGGCAGCATGAGATCCGCTCGCATCAGCGCACCCGGTGTCTTGGCCGGTCCCGGTACCGGTCCGGCGACAGCGTGCCAGAGCCGGTGCTTCTCGCGCACCTCTGCTGATGGGAAGCGCGCACCGCACAGGTGGCACGTGAAGGGGATCGGCGCGCTCTCCGCGTGCTTGTACGCCGCAGCGTGGACGCTCTGGTGGGCGGCGAGGTGTTTCCTCAGGTACGCGTGCCTCCGAAACCTCTTGGCGCAGTAGTGGCACGCGTACTCTTCCTCTTCTTCCTCTTCTCCTGCCCCTCTTCCTCCTGCTCGCGCGCACAGATAGCCACGCGCGAGGGAGTCCGTGTCGTCGCGGCGGCGCTCAAAGAGCCTCGAACCGTCGTCACTGGAGCTCGCGAGCAAATCAAAGCACTTCTCTGATGCGCCGCAGCGCGTGTCCGCGGGAGGTATACCGCTCTGAGCGCTCTCGGCGGAGAAAAACAAGAGCTGGTGCTGAGGACGCTGGAGATGCTGAGGAAGAGAATGGCGCTGTTGCTGTTTCAGTCTCAGGTCGGTCGCGTTCTCCTTTCCTTCCACCGACGCCTTCTCGTGCACCTGAGACTTTTTCCCGTCCTGGGAGTCGCGCGGTTTGTGCCACCGACGGTGCGAGGCCAGATTAGCGGGGCAGCTGAACACCTTGTCGCACTCGGGGCACCGGTATTCCACACGGACGATGCGCGAGCAGCGGTGCTGCGCCAGAGAGAACGGGTCCGGGTACTCCTCCTTGCAGAGCTGACAGATGAACTCACCCAGCGGCTTCTTGCTCCTCGGTAACGGCGCGGTCTCGGGGCTCTCCTCCTTGATCCGCAGTCCGAGCACCGGAGAGGTCGTGACCTCGTCTTCAAAGGTGAGCTTCCGTGCAACTTTCGGTTTCCTCACCGGCGGCTTGCTCTTGGTCTCAGGCTTCAGGCTCTGTTGAAAGGATGAAGGGTATGAAGCAAACTTGACGTCCGCGTGGCTGGAAAGGAGGAGGCGCTCTATGGAGGACACCGGGAACGATTCTGCTGCGGTCGGTGAGCCCAGACACCGAGGGTACGAGGAACGCTTGAATCCCGCACCCAGGGGGCCGTGACATTCTTCATCAGCGCCGTTATCATCTTCTTCTTCATCATCTTCATCATTGTTATAATCAGTACTGATGCTGCTGTGGAAGACACCTCGGCTGGGCGCAAGAGCTGAGTGTTCTGGAGGCTGCGCGTGCAAAGTGCGTGCCGCTGTGGCGTCGGTGCACGGAGCTCTGAGCAGGTCGCGCGGCATCTCGCTCCTCAACACGTGCGGGTCTGATTTCTGCAGCTCCATGCGCTCATGTCGGACACGGTACGACACCCCAGAGACGCGTTTATTCCGCTTCACCAAAAAGCCGCGAGGCATTTTATTATTGTTAGGCAGTTTTATTATTATTTAATATATATATATTTTAATGTCTTTTTCTCATTAAATACGAATTTAAAATTTCTTAAAAGTGCGCGTGAAAACCGGAACTCCGATCTGTTCTCGCGCTTTCTCGAAGTATAAACGTCTCTGTCGCTTCACGCGCCGGTTTGTTGTTTTTATTCTTTGGATTTTTTTTCATGAAGTCACTGTCAATGCCAAATCTCTGGCCAATCATTTTCATGACCGCAAAGTGGAGGCGTGGCCAATTAATGTTATTTAGCATATCAAATCACCGATTGGCTGCTCGGGTTGGTGGGAGAGTGGAATCAGCTCGCCTCTCTGCCATATCCCTCTGACTTGCTGCAGCATCACACAGCTGTCCAACATCTGTATAACATCTGCTCATTCAACTCATTCTGGTTTTGATCTGTTTCCTTTATTCATTTTATTTTCTCGGTTCATGTTTTGAAAACAGAGAGATTCATGTCTTAAAAAGTGATGAATTTTGAACAGGTTACATAAATCAGTCTGATCGAGTCAAGGCAGCCTCCATCACGTCCGTCACACAGCAAGAAGCTCCTGGGTTTGAGTCCCGGACTCACGCGTTGCTGTGTGGAGTTTGTATGTTCTCCTAATTCTTGCGTGGGTTTCCTCCAGGTGTCCTCCCAAACCGTCAATGCACATTAGGCTAACTTTCTGTTCCCAAATTGCCCCTAGGTGTGAATGGCAGTATGAATAATTATATGTTTTGACCCTGCAATGGTTGTCCAGCTGATCAGAGTAAACCCCGCCTTCACCCAGTATTGGCTGAGATAGGCTCCAGCCTCTCCACAACCCCAGTAGGATTAAGCAACTTAGCAAATGAGTGCTTTTTATTTTAATTTCACTTCTTATTCACTGAATTATTTTAACATAATGCATACTCATTTCGCTGATATGAAAAAAAGTTATAATATTTTATAATTATATATAATATATATATATATATATATATATATAAGTTAAAATATTATTAAAATTAATACTATTATTATTATTAATATTACTCATATTATAATGAATGCAACAACTTATTTTTTTGTTTGCATCACTGAGTTTGGAGGTTCACATGGGTGAAAATGACACTGTTGATTTTTGTTTTAGTCTCCAAGTAAATAAATCTAATAGTAATAACATGATGTCATTTGATTAGCTAATGAATTGAGCAGCAGCTCTAGAATCAGAGGACACTGGGGACCTAGAAACGTCTGTGTGGGGCTGCTGATGGGAATATCGTTTTCCGCTTTTCCCATGAGCAAGTGTCGCTTATCTCAAGATAGAGTCTGATCATCATCGGGACCAGCCCACTGAAGAACCTCTAATACGCTGGGACAAATGTGCCAAAATTCTGTCCTTCTCATCTAGTAAACAACTTAAACACTTCAGACAGTACCAGTTGAATACTCACACCTTTCTGATTAGTAGCATAGAGCTGTGATCACAAAGATGGCACAACAATTCAGTGTACCTGTGTGTTCTTTTACCAAAAAGTGCAAAAAAATAACACACACACAATCTGTCAATGAGCCAGCAGAATACACAGCCAAAACACAACTCCTACAAACTGCCCTTACCTACTATCACAAATCTGTACAAAATATTGTATAAAAAAATCATCAGTTTTCTGTTAGCTTATTAAATGTGCTCATTGAACTGAGCTGGAGGTAAAATTGTGTAGTGCACAGACCTGCATACACAGTTAATCTGCTTGGTGGATGATAAGAGATCAGAGTTGCTGTTCTGCTTCATTGTGTTCAGGAGGAGGGACAACAAAAGCACTCGACCCTTTAACACCCCATTCAGGATCCTATTATACACACCGCTGTGCTGTGTGGTTTGGGACACAGCCCAGGACATTAATCTCAGGACTAACTGCTGTTTACACGCTGCGCTCAGCATCATGGCCTCAGCAACTTACTGCATCTTTCTTTTTCTTTGTTGCAGCCAGAATCATAACACATAATTTAATAAAATTTTACAAAGATAATTAGGAAAACATCATTAGGGTTTGAAGAATAAACAAAAGACTCTTTGCATCTTTCAATATTTCAAATGATCCCACCTGAAACATACTACCTATTAATCTATCTATTTATTTAGCTATACATTTCAGACAGAATTATTATAAATAATATTAATTAAAACATTTTTTAAACCACTGAATCCTAATTAGGGTTGCAAGGAGCCTAGCGGCCAATCTCAGACGACCTGAACAGCTCGCCAAACCATTGCAGGCCCAACACACATACAGCCAGTTACACTCACTCTCACACATAGGTGCAATTTGGAACCACCAACCAGCCTACTGTGCATGTTTTTTGGACTGTGGGAGGAAACTGGAGTACTCAGAGATCAAACATCCACACAAAAATGCCCCAAGCCCAGGAATCAAACCCAGGACCTTCTTATGTGAGGTGAACGTGCTAACCACTGCACCACTGTGCAGCCTATAAATAATATATAACAAAATATAGGTTAAAAAGTGAAAAATTATAAAAAGAGGCTATACAAAAAATCCTGAAGATGTGAATATATTATTAAATACAATACATTGCTACATTAACCAATAACAGAAAAAATAAAATAAATAATAAATAATTTTCATACATGTTTTAATCAGTTTGAATAATCTAATAGTGTTAAATGTATTTCAGTTTTCATTTGTGTTTGATTGTTTGAAGGCAGAATACTGCAGTGGTTAGTACACCTGCCTCACAGCATGAAGGTCCTGGGTTTGAGTACTTTAGGTGTTTGTGTGTGGAATTTGCATGTTCTACCCATGATTGTGCGGGTTTTCTCCAGGTACTCTTGTTTCCTCACACATTCCAAATACATGCCCATTAGGCTCATTGGCTGCTCCACATTGGCCCTCAGGTGTGTGATGGACTGGAGAGCTGTTCAGGGTGCACGCCGCCTTTTCAAGGTGAACCCAGACATGGCTGAGAAAAACACTAATAATACCAATTTTTCAGAAAGATTGAAAGGTGACTTTTGCATAGCATGAATGAACTTCAAACCATATGGAATGGTTTACTGAGTGAAGAAATAAAAAAATACAGCAATGCAGTGATGATTATACACTTAACAAAATGAAGATAAATCAGAAACCAAGTTTTATTCAAGTATTTATTTAATGTAATATTGGATCATATTGATGAAAATAAGTAAACAAACAACAATATATAGTAATGACAAAAATTACAGTCTCTTTTTAAGGAAGAAAAATCAATATTTAGTGTGGCCACCCTTTGACTACAACATTTAACCTTTCAGGCATAGGGTTTACATATTTTTTAATTTCTTTACTTGCTAAACCATTCCATATGGTTTAAATTTTGATTTGGACAAGGAATACACTTGTGTGACAGAGTTGAGATAGTTCTCGGGGAGATAACATCATATGCGCAAAACGTCAAAATGTATTAATTTTCTGTCTTTGTACATATAGAGCTTAAATTGTCAGCACATGAAGGCACTTTTATATAAGAACAGATCTGGGCAAATCCCATTTAACATCTTTTTTTTATGAATGGGTATATAAAGAGTGGGACATAATATATGCATTTCTATGAGAATGACCCATATACACAATAAAATGTACCGGAACACATATTCTATAGAGGTTATTGTATTGTTTTAACAAGGAATCAGTACAAGGTTTTGTTTGATTTTACACCACCCTGAGCCACACCCAGCTAAAGCATGTGAGCTAGTTAAACACTCTGGATATAATTCTCAGATTTTCGTACTATGGACTGTTGTATGAACTCTTGACCTGGTAACTCATTTTGTTATTAACAACAATCACAAACATTTACTTGTTGGTTTAACATGCATACGATTAGTCGTAAAAATATCAAACAGCTAATTTAATAATGAGGTTTACGATTTTGTTAGTCGGTCTAACTAAAGCAAATTTTAGCAAAATTTTTAGTGCAAAAGTTAACTAATCTGTTTTGAGAGTGTGCTCCTGAGTAAGAACGGCGAACAGCACTTTATTCAAGTTAGTGCTCTAATAAATAAATCAGAGTTGCTCGTTTTAGTGTATGATTAATATGTTTATCTATTTATCCTTGCTATTTTTCTTTCACACTCAATACTTCACTAAAAGCTTTATATCACAACACACCGCCATATTGGATTCCCTGTATGAATGTGTAACATGTCTAATATGATGGTAATTTTAGAGGGTTTTTTGCAAAACACAGTCAATCTTGTGTTACATAAATCTACTTATCTTCTACTGCATTCATCTTTGATTACTGGCAGCAAAAAAAGAAAATATACTCCTGAATCCCTGCATGAAATTGGTGAATTAGTGATTTTGCTCAAAATCTCGCTGGCTCGTCACTGAACGTGAGTTTCAGACGTGAGCGAGATTTTATCGAGGTTGCCGCTCTCTTTCAACAATATATTAATCCCAGGAGAATCAAGTACTCTGTAGAGAAAAGCAGTGCAGTTTGCCGCCACCTGTAGGCTGCACAGTGATAAATCCACTGAGTTAGAAGCAACGAGATACTTTGGAAAATGTTCTACTGGGAAACCATGGTTTCTGGAATTCATGTAGATGTTTAGATGTTAGTTTGATTCTGTTCCACCTATTTAAACACTGGAAAATAGTTAATTCCTGCGTGGTAATGATGATGATGACAAATTTGGTTAATATCAGTTAAAATACATGTGCTCTGTCTAAACCTGGACGGAAATGTACCTATTACATATAATATTCTGCAACATATTATGTATTCCTGTTCCATAACAGGGGCAGTGGAGGCCTGGTGGTAGGGTTCAAGCCCCACTTTCAAACAAGTTGTCACTTATGTGCAGCTAAGTGGGTTATCAAAGGCCAGCCATGTCTCTCACTGTCTGTGGTGAGAGCCATCCCTTAGCAAAAATTTAAAGTATATTTGAGTATAAGAATACCAAATATACTACAGAACATATACTATTAGTGTACTAGAAAGAGTACTGACTTCATACTTCTGAAAATTGGAAATTTTTTTTAGTTTATAAAAGTATACTTTAGGTATACTTCATGAGCTTATTTTAAGTTTACAATAGTAAACCGAGTATACTTTACTATACTATTCTATATTCTGAAATACATAAAACATAAAGTATATAAGAAGTAAACTTCAAGTATACTGTGTCAGTTTTAATATAAAATTAGTATACTTGAAGTACACTTGAATAAACTACTTTTTGCTAAGGGATGTAAAAGAGCCATTGCTGCCATTGAGTAGCCTTCAGCATGTTTCTGTCCTGTGATGGCCTGGTGATCTGTCCAGGGTATACCCCTCCCTCGTGTGTTTCTGCCCTGCTATGGACTGGTGAGTAGTCCAGGATATACCCCGCCCTCGCCCAGAGTCAGCTGAGATGGGCACCAGCCTCCCTGTGACCCTAATTAGGATAAAGCAGTTCAGAAAATGAATGAATGAATGTTTCATAACACTACAATCTACAGCATAGTGTAGGTTAATATATGCTCAGTACAGCACAGTATAATATAGCATAGTAAAATCTACTGTGTATAAAGTTCATAATTTTCTGCAACGCCTAATCCTAATTAGGGTCACAGGAAGGCTGGCACCTTCTCAGGGCAGAAACATGCTGACGGCAGCCTACTCTGTGTATAAAGTAATTAAATTCATTTTTTTATTTTATACTAAGCTATCCTTTAAATGCTGTGTTATACCACATCACAAAATACTATAACACTATACAACATTATATATACTACATTATACTAAACCATGCTATAATATGCTTTACTGTACTGTACTGTACTGTACTGTACTGTACTATACTATACTATACTAAATTGTCAGTGCATGAAGGTACTTTTATATTATAGCAGATCTGGGCAAATCCAATTTAAAATGGCAGTTTTACAGCTTGCGATATTTGTATACATGAGGCTTTGTGGGTGCGTCAACTTACAAACAAACCGGATATCAGTTTGTGAAGTAGCAATCTCACCAGCCTGTGTGTTTCTTGTACATATAACTGCTTAATTTTACAGCCATATTTGGCATTCCCAAATTTGGACAGTGAGAGGCATGATATATATTTTGCTTGTGAGTTGGTGATGATCATACATCACAATCTCATTTTGTCTTATGTGATTTTTCATATGATGCGATATTTAAACTGTAGAAAATATAGCAGGTAGGCAATATAACTGCCTCCATGATGATGAAAAATTATGAAAAATTATTTAAAAAGCTAATATGGGTCATTCTCATAGAAATGAATATTTTATGTCCCATTCTTTAAATTGATAAAATATGACCTATTAATGAAAGCACTGGCATAAAATCACTCATTTTTGCTAGCTGATAGCCGGCTGTATTTATTGATTAATCTTCTAACTATCCAACGTTTTCACTCTGTCATGCACTGAGAGTAATTTAACAAAAGAGTTGATGTCCAAAAACTGTACACTTACAGGTGCAATTCATTTTAAGCAAGAAATTCATTTATGTGCTGATGGGCTCAAATGTCCATGCTGGATTTCATACTCTGACATACTACACTGCCCTCGACTGCCAATTGCATGTAAAAAAAAAAACCTGAAATAGATTTGGACAACAAATTTATTTGTGTGACAGAGTTGACATAGTTCTTGGGGACATAACTTTATATACTTGAAATGCCAAAATGTATTCATTTTCTGTCTTTGTACATATACAGCCGAAATTGTCAAAACATGAAGGTACTTTTATATCAGAACAGATCTGGGCAAATCCAATTTGACATCTTTTATTTTTGTTCAATAATTGGGTATGTGGGGCAGTGGTGGCCTGGTGGTAGGGTGTTAGATTACTGATCCCAAGGTCGGGGGTTCAAGCCCCACTATCAGTGGGTTGTCACTGCTGTCCACCCAGTGCAGCTAACTGGGTTTTCAAATGCCGGCCATGTCTCTCACTGTCTATGGTGAGAGGCATGTAAAAGAACCATTGCTGATTTTAGTCAAGAGTAGGCTGCATAGCGTGCTTCTGCCCTGCGATGGCCTGGCGAGCTGTCCAGAGTGTACTCTGTCAGCTGAGATGGGCACCAGCCTCCCCGCGACCCTAATTAGGAATAGGCGGTTCAGAAAATGAATGAGTGAATTGGTTATGTAAAGAGTGGGACATAAAATATGCATTTCTATGAGAATGACCCATATACACAATATAATTTACCAGAACACATATTCTATAGGGGTTATAATATTATTTTAACAATTTATTTAACAAGGACTCAGTATAAGGTTTTGTTTGACTTTACACCATCTTGAGCCACACCCAGCTAAAGTATGTGAGCAAGTTAAACAATCATTGGATAAAATTCTCAGATTTGCCTACTATTGGGAGGGACAAAATTACACAAAGTGCTGATTAAATGTAAAACAATAAAGTTTAATTCTGAAACAGATTTATTATTATGAGCATTATTATTTACAAGTGTTTACAGTTATAGCTTGTAAGGATGTAATGCATATTTGCCACATATCATGAATGCAAAGTGAATGATGCAAACCAGCAGGCAATGACAATGCTAACCACTGTACCACTGCGCTAGCAAAAGATTTTTATAAGTAAAATAGACGTGTAAATATGGATGAGTGTGGTGTGGTTGTGGTTCAGTGGGTTCCACTGTTGCTTCACAGCTCAAGGTTTGAACTGTTCATGGGAGTTTCTTCAGGGTTCACCGGTTTCCTCTTAACTCCCAAAGAAGGATGTTTTAGCTCACTCCACTGTGTGCATGTGTGTTTGTGTGTGTGTGTGTGTGTGTGTGTGTGTGTGTATGTACCAGTATTCCAGCAGAAGGCAGTATTGCACTATGACTAGAGTCCTAATCATCGGGTAAAGAAGGTGCAGTGTGTGCAGTAAGTTTAACGGAAATACCTGATGAGATTGAGTCACTATCTTCACCTAAATATTGTGTTACACTTCTGTTAAAACTGAAATCAAGCTCCTCGTCTGCCACAATGGGAATTAGGTCAGTGTGAAGATGTCGGATTTTCCAGTGTTTACAGGTGTCACTTACTGTAATTAAGGAATTTCCTGAAACAGGAACACAGTTTAATTATCAGTGTAGATAAATCAAATAAAGTTTTTAAACTGAAAAAATAAACACATAAAGGGAGTGGTATTGTAATATATCCACAACCTATGACTAGTTACTTTAAAATCATCCATTTTACATCTAATCCAACCACCTACAAACAGAATCCCTACCGTCTTGATAGTGTTTATGTTTGTTTATGTTTATGTTTATGTTTATGTTTTTATGTTCATGGAGTGGTTTAGGTACGGTATGGTGTGATGTGAAAAACACTGCAAGGAGAACATTGGAACTGATGACCCAAATGCATCCATAAAGGTGTCTGTAGTCAAAACTAATCGAGGCTGCACAAAAAGCATCTCCAAAGTTTCAGCCGTTTAGGATATGCCCCTAGCTTAAAGGTGCACAGTTTAGGTTTTAGTGACATCTAGTGGTGATGCTGCTGGGGCTTATTTCTTTTGTGCCCAGAGTGTAGATTCATGCAGCCAATCAGTGGCAGCAGAATCTGGTGATTACACAGAGGGACACACCCTCTAGATCAGAGGTGATATTTTTATGAAATGCATACACTGATCTTCTTACTCATTTGAGTAAACTAATATGCTGAACTGCTTAATCCTATTATGGAGCATATTTCAGTCAGCGAAGGCAAGGTACACCCTGAACAGCTTGCCAGACCATTGCGGAGCCAACAAACAACCCTTCACACTCAAATTCACATCTATGGGCAATGCAAAACTGCCAGTTAGCCTAATGGGCATGTCTTTGGACTGTGTGAGGAAACCAGAAGTACCAGAAGAAGAAAGCCATGCAAGCAAAGAAAGAACACGCAAACTCCACACAGAAAAACCCTCTTGGTGTGAGACAGACATGCTAACCACTACGCCTCGGTGCCGCCCATTCATAAGATACACAAATATAAACAAAAAAGAACATTGATTCCATTAACGTGTTCCTGTCTTTAGAAGAAAAAAACTAATTATAAATAACTTTATACACTTACAGAGTAATTATATTCAGAGGTAACACTTCATGAATAAGGTTGAAGATTACACACACATTGTGTGTGTCGGCACAGTGGTTAGTACGTTTGGAAAAGCTTCAAAGCAAGAAGGTCCTGGGTCCAATCCCCAGGGCGTTTCTGTGTGGAGTTCTCCCCATGGTTGTGTGGGTTTCCTCCAGGTATTCTGGTTTCCTCCCACAAACATGGGGCTCCAAAAACATGAATAGTAGGCTTATTGGTGGTTCCAAATTGCCCCAAAGTGCGACTGTAAGTATGAATGATTGTATGTGTGTTGGCTCTGTAATGGCCTGGCAAGCTGTTCACTGTGTACCCCGCAATCACCCAGTGTCGGCTGAGATGGGCGCTAGCCTCCCTGCGACCTTAATTAAGATTAAACAGCTTAGAAAATTAATGTATGAATGAATGTGTGTGTGTGTGTGTGTGTGTGTGTGTGTGTGTGTGTGTGAGTGTGTGTGTGTGTGTGTGATCTTTTGTCCTGCATCATTCTTCTTATGCCCCTGATGTGCCCTTGTCCTAAAATTACTCTCCCA
>JBCNYG010000020.1:14860078-14871561 GCA_039654305.1 Porochilus rendahli
ACACACACACACACACACACACACACACACACACACACACACACACACACACACACTTGCTGTTCTGCATGATCATTTAGACACGCAGCTGCTAGAGCACTAAATCTCACTTTTCAGTTTTGGTTCATTTAGAAACTCAAATCTCTCAGCAGAACCCCTTTTAGTGCACGTTTTCAATTGTTTGGATTAACTGGACTGTGGGAGGAAACCAGAGTACCTGGAGGAAACCCACGTAAGCACAAGGAGAACATGCACACAACTTCACACAAAAATGGCCGAGCCAGGAATCGAACCCAGGACCTTCTTGCTGTGAGGTGGACATGCTAATCACTAAGCCATCGTGCCGCCCACTTTTTAAACACAGTACACGTTTCCAGCCGAGTTGACGTCAGGACTTTTAAAGGTCAATCCAAAAATGTAATATCAGTTCCTTTATCTATTCCATAACCAGGGTCCAGTGTATTACTGGAAACCAAGTTTCTGATGGTTTGAAGTTCTGCTGAAGAATACTGAGGTCCTTCATAATTCCTTGATGATGCACCGATTCCACTGCAGTCAAGCAGCCCCAGAGTGTGATGCTACCACCACCATGCTTAACAGTGGTACAGTGTTCTTGGGCTGCTCAGTGTTATTGAACGACTTGCTACAAAATTACTCTAGTGAGATTTTGACCAAACTTCCCTTCAGGTGGATTCTTCTTTGTCCGTGTTCAGCTGCAGACTTTAGGCACAGTTGAAGATATTGATTTTGGATCAGATTCTTCTTTCTTGAGGATGTAAAACTCACTTAAATGCAGATGGTGATGCTGGAGTCCCATGATTGGTGAACTGATTGGTGAATCCACTGATTGGTGAATCCAGTGAGCACACACAACCACTAACACTTGCGGTCAATTTGGAACAGCCAATTAGCCTAATGTGCATGTCTTTGGACTGTTGGAGGAAACCGGAGTACCCAGAGGAAACACATGCAAGCACACGGGGAACATGCAAACTCCAAACAGAACCACCCGAGCCTGGGACACAAACTCAAGACCTTCTTGCTGTGAGGCAGACATGCTATGCAGAGACCACTACGCAAAATACCCAACTTGTGCCCCACAATAATGTTTTTCCTTTTCTTTTTTTTTTTTAATTAAAGATTTTGTATAATCATTCTGCTCCAAAGAAATTGAAACCTGTATCCTTCTATGTGTGCTATTTTACAGTGGTCTTTATTCTAAAATAGTGCAAAACACTGAAAAAGAAAAATGAAACCTATATGCAGCAGTGCTCAACTGTTTCGATTGGTGATGAAATGAAAACTCTGATAAAGATTTCAGGGAAAAGATCATAAAGAAGCTGATCCTGTTACACATTAACAAGCAGCAATGTAAAGGGTGAATAAAGAGTGATCGAGAAGATCAGGTGGTACAGTAAATCTGGCTGTTCTTTCTGAACAGTAGCATAAGTCAAGTCACGTTCACACCATTATAATAAATAATTATTTCATATTTTCATGTGGGATGCAGCGACGTTTTGGAAGGCTGACACCTAAAATAGCCCAACAACAATAACACGCATGAATTAACTTTATGCAGGTGAAAAGAATTTTGTCCATCGATGGTACACGCCATGTACCAAGCCATATCAAGCCTCAAAAATTAAGTCACTGGAAGTCGAGCGCCCCTGCTGGTGGGCTGCAGGATATTACTAGGCCCAATCATTCCTATGTATTTAAATGGAAAAGCTACACTAATTATTAATATTATTAATAATTAACTATTAAATTAATTATTAAATTATTATTGTATAATAAAATAAGAAGGCATGGGTACACTTAACTGACAGAAATCCCTGTAGAAATCCCTGCAGCTCGAGCAGGTTAATTTATATTTTTTTACTGACTTATTCGAACTTTCCAACTTCGCTAGTTTTCAGTTTCATGTCCCTGCTTATATGAACTTCTCTGGACAAATGCACCAGAACAAACGGACATATATATTAAAAACTGTCTTTAGCTGTCTTTAGTGTTACACACTTTTCCCTATAGATACCTATCCAGTATTGTTTCACTTCTTTATAATGTCTGCGTTTTTGTGTGCATGTGGTCTGAGATGCAGTTTACAGAAGATTTTGTAGAAAACAGAAGCTGCTGCATGTCTGAAATATGACCACGTACTGCTGCGGACAACGACAGTGACGTTAGGTGACATTTAAAAAAAAAAAAAAAAAACGATATGAGGCTTTATTTATAATGACTTATGACACAGCTTGACATGTTTCCATAGTAACAGCTGATTCACAGGGACATACACAGCACGAACGGCTTTGAAGTCCTGGGTAATTTATTTTTATCATTTATGGAAGGAGTTTCTAGTGTCAGAAGTTTTCTACCATCTTTAGGACAGATGAGTTTATGCTTTGTGCATATTTGATCTTATTCTAATGAAGAGAAACTGGTGAGAGTGAAACTGGTGAGATTTCGCCTGACAACAGGAAGTAACCTTCTTCACAGCATTAAATATATCTATTAAGTGCTATACTATATAGAAAGCTCAGCATGCTGTTACTGCAGATCACTGTGTTATAATAAGAATAATAACTTCTGCCTCATGCCAGGCTGTATTACAGCACCCTGGGGTTGATTATTTTCCTATAACAGCACACCCCACTGTTTATCCTTCTTTTATCAATCCTAACTTTCTCGGTCTTTAAACGAGAATTTATCACATCTGCTTTATAGACCAGCAGAAATCCAGAACCGAGACAACAGAATGAACTAAATGTATCATTACATCTGTTTCCGTAACTGTAACTGTGATCTTCATGAATGTGCTGTCAGGAAAAACAAGGATCAAATTCCCAGATCAAGGAATACTGGCCCTGGCACAGGTTTATACCCTGGAAGAAATGCAGCATGGAGCTCTGTGCACCTCCTGTAACACCCAACCCAAATCACTACATTCTTTTTTTGCATACGTTCACTAGGTTTGGTTCATAAGAAGATTTTGGGAATGTTTATTTATGCGTGTTATAGGTTTGCTTTAAATAAAATGTGTGTGATCTATGGGAGGGTTTGCAGAGTCCTGGGGTGGTTTCACTTCAGCACTTTGGGGGGTTAGAGGCCACGCACACATACACACACACACACACACACACACACACAGGGACTTTCCATGGTCACTCATGTGAGAGGCCTTTGAGGGCTGAAATGTGAAACCCCTTTTGTACAACGAATGCACCTCTTCCATAACACCCAAAAAGAGTGTCTCACTCTCTCTCACACACACACGAATGCACACACACAACGTCCAGAACACTTACAGAGAGTCTGTGTGTGTTGATGCTAAAATTTCACACCATGATAACAATCTCATGTTCATGATTTTTTTCCATCACAGGTTATGATTTAGTATTTGCAATTGCAAGACCTTTAAAAGCTGCCATGTGAAACCAGACACATTTTACCTAATGACCTAAAAACAGTGTCTCACTAGGTCAGACACACTGTATTTTAAAGAAAAATATAATTAAGTGGTGATACGATAAGTATATAATCAAAAATATGAATAAACTACTAATAACACTATAACTATTTAATAATTACATGTGTATAAATGTGAGCGATTTTATACATCAGTACTGTACATACTAGAGCGCTGACAATAAGAACTACATGTTAAGCATCACGTAATACTATCACAGGATTGATTATAAATAACCTGAACACGTGAAAAGACACTTTAGTGGAAAGGATTTACACAGAAACATAAATAACCACATCGTGTTCCTGCCGCAGAAGGAATTTCAGTGGGGACGTCTGATACCGTATGCTGACTATCTCCTAAATCTGGCTGGGGTGTATGCAGGCAAAAGTCTCGCTCACACTCACACTCACACTCACACACACACACTCACACTGGAAAGCCCCTAACTCACATCTAAATGTGGCAGTAGGCAGCAGGTCTGCAGGCCTGAGCTCTATTTACATCTGCAGACTGAGTGACGAGGGGCAAAAAACAACAACAGCAACAACATAAACACCAGAAAAACACGTAAAATAATTCTGGTAAAAATGAAACATACACAATTTTACGAAATATATTATATATTCAATATGTTTAACGCCATAACTCCTAACATGCTAAACTACTGGTGACGTGCTTTCGTTCCCTGGTAGCCACATTGGCATTAGCTTCCATGGAAGAAGAAAACGTCACATACTAAATTTAACTGTGCGGAATATTTTGCTTTAATCCGTGTCGTCACCTCCAATGCCCGAAACTCTCTCACTGTAAATGGAATGTTGGGATTGCCTTCTCTCAGACAGACACGCAATACACACACTGGTCAAATGTCCAAAACAAAAATGAGGACAGCTGTCCTAATGTTAGGCTTCAGACGTGACAACCGTCAACTCATTGCACAAACAGGTGACTCAAACCACATAGCTGCTCTATCACAATGTACCGTGGACATGATCATCGCCACATGTAATATTACAACTTATCTGAGAGACTAAATTATTTTTATAATCATGTTTTAAAATTCAGTTTTCATTCCCAATAATAAATAAGTGAACAAGAGGCATGATTGGCAGAAAAAAATACAGATGTGACGCCACTGCCACCTGGTGGTTAGTACTGAAAACGTTAATAGGAATGTAATCCTGTACAAAAAGTGAGGACCAGTTCTTTATGAAGTGAATTAATTTTGAGCTGCATTCCAAAACTGCCCTAAATACTGAACTCATCAACCTTACCCTGGTTAAGTTCCCTTGGTTCCATTTTTAAAGGGAAATCTGTTCGTTTATTAGCTCGAGTTTGTTTAATGACGGATCAAAAGAACACAACTACTTTCCTAGAATGCACTGCAAGCTGGGGCAATATTCCTAGGATATTATACAGCAGAGCTGCAGCTCCTTGACATACAAAGGAGTCAGTAGAGGTATTCCTGACACGTAGGAGGAGGCCCCGAGATAGACAGAGAACTCGCTGGAGGGATTATATTTCCCGTCTGGCCTGGGAACACCTTGGGATCCCCCAGAAGGAGCTAGAGAGTGGGACGAGAGATACCAGGTTTTCCGTCCTAGACCTCGTGCCTACACAACCTGACCTTGAATCAGTAAAATGGATGGATGGATGGATGGATGAATGGATGGATGGATGGATATTATAAGGCAACCAATGAATGTGCAGTCTGATTGGCTGTTAAGCAACAAGCATTCAGAATGAATTCTATTATCCTAAAAAGGTTTAAAGAAGAAGAAAACAACTCTTTCATCCTAGACCAAAACAGTGAAAGTAACATACACAAAAGAGACAAGACTGCTTTTCTGATTATTGCAGCTAGATTCCCTGTTTGAAAGAGCTCGACTTCTTCCTTTTGTGGTAGGGAGCGTGTAGGCCAGGGGATTCTTTTATTTAGCCTCAAGGACTTTAATAGGCGAACTCATCATCTTTCAGGATATTAAACATGGATGATAAGTCGGAAAGGTAACCCTGGGTGCTGTGCTGGGAGCTGGTCAGTGTGTTTGGTTCATACCCATTGCCATTTTGCATTTGTACATCTTTGAAGAATTTAGCCAACAAGAAATCAAATTCTTGAGGTGGTGCCCACTAATGTCCTGTAATAAATAACTTAAGCTTTGTAGTTTGGTCAGTACATGAAATTCCAGACGTCAGCCTTGATGCACCGATCCCACTATCACTTGATACATTAAAGCCTCAGTCTGGAATTTCACTGTACTGACCTCACACTCAGTTAATAAGTAATATGAATTAGCTGACAGTATTGTTCTTACACTGCTCCCATACATATGTAGAAATATACACAGTCCGCTGGAGTTACACATTACTTTCTCTCTCTCTCTCTGCAATCTATAAGTTTGGAAATAAAACTTAAAGAAAGTGAAGCCAACCTCAGGTGTGGTCTTATTGAAGACGTCCCGGCCCTCGATCACATCCTCCATCACTCTATGTTTTAGCTGGGTGTACTCCTCTTCCGTTAGCTTGATGGACTCCAGTTCTGTCCCACAGCTCCGACACACTCCTCTGTACAACACAACAACTGAGTCCTTTCGCTTTATAAACTATTCTCTCTTTTATCATGAAACCTTCTGTTACTGCATGCTGATTGTTCTATTTGTTCTGCATTATTATATCTGGGTTTTAATTTCAGCATATTAGTAGGTTTTCTATTCCAGGATTTCTATCTGTTTTAAATTAAGTCAATGTAAATACACACCGAGGATCCACAGAAGTAAACGTTCCTCTCCAGTTCTCATCTGGTAGACTGAAACGAGTGAAAAAAGGACAGCTTCAGATCTCCACTCTCAAAATTATTGCAATAAACCTGGTTTCAAATGGAATAAGGAAAATAAAAAGAAAACTAATTAAAAAAAAAAAGCAAAACCAGCACTATTTCAGGTATGGGATGTAATTATGAGATGATATACCTTGATATAGAAATCTGAAGATACCTTTATGCAAAACAGTGGTTGTCATATTAATACTGAACACTGCAGATACATATCTAGCAAATTTCCCAAAAATTCTAAGTTGTTAGAGCATCACTATTATCATGGGGCATGGCTTGTTTGAGTGGAAGGATACAAAACCCAACACTAGCTTGTGAGGTAATGACAAAGGGACAGAATGCAATGCTATTGGAAACTTATACTAAGGGTAAGGTGTATCCTTACCTTTCAAACCACGTTTTAATTCTCGTGACCAACTTCTCCTCTGGATAAATCTGGTTTTCCCTCATGTAGGTCAGGATAGCAAGGAGCTTGTCTTCATGCGTACGCTGACTCAAACAACTCTCAAATAAACACTGCCACGTTTCCTGATTCGGTATCAGTCCCTGATCTATAAGCTCACCATACAGACGCCATGCCGTCTCCCTATCACCGTGGAGAACTGCCCCAGTGACAGCATCACCGTAATTCCTGGATGATGGTACAATGACCTTCTTAATGTCTTCCAGGATGATCAGGGCTTCCCTCCAGCGTTCAGTCTGACTCAGGCCTTTCACAAGTAGACTGTACGCACCAGTGTCCAGAGTCTTAAAGCAGCTTTTCATGATGTCATAAACATCTGAAACTTCTGAGTGATGGCCAGCAGAAACACAAAGCGTCAGATACCTGAGCAGTAGTTCATATGGAAGGGTTCCGTTTTCAGCAGCAACATAGTTAAGGAGCGACTTTGCGATACTGACGTCAGCCACAATAGCCAGGATTCCTTCCATCATCCTCAGCTCGAAGCGCTCTGGCCTGGATGAGATGGATTTCAGATCTCTCCATTCTGAAACGCTCAGAGCCCGATCAGGAATCTCAGCTATAAAAGCTGCTCGGCCTTTCAGTGAACCTGTACCAATCTGATCCTGGTCCTGACCTGCTTCTGATTTCCTTTTTAAAATCTCTGCAGTTCTTTTGGCATTCCCGGCTGCAAACACTGACTTCGGATATGCACCCTTGTCTCTCTGAATTAAGTCTCTGGGCTTTGTACCATGAAACTCTGATGGTTTCCTCTCTCCTTTGGTGCAGTAGGTAGGAATATTAGGCTGGTTACACTTTTGCAGCACATGCTGGTGATAAAGAGGGCGCCTAAGTAGAGGACACATGTGCTTGAAACAAGTCCTTGACTTTGTTATAACAAAGGATCCCATTGCCAACTGACTTTAGCTGATTTGACAGAATTGTGGAAACATAATTACAACATTTCTGACATGTCTAATTTTTTTTCTTTTTTGTACCTTAAATATCTTAACGATTGATCTTTAAGAGCTCATAACGCCTGTGTATATGATCTAGCTATGATAAACCAGACGTCAGAAAACATCGTTACTGTTATATAAAGCTTTAACTCACAAAAATAAATTAAAGTTAGACACCGGACCATAAAACAGAACCTCCTGCTTCTCTTCCTTCAGTAACTAGGGTTAACTTACATTTAAACGTGAAATATAAAAGAAAACTAATAACAATCCAACCTCCTCATGGAGGGATCACTAGCATTACAGCGACCAGCATGACGTCGAGAACATCGCGACGCCTTGTATACGTCATTATCGTGCGACCGATCCGGAAATGTAAACAGTCGATTAAACTGCGTGAATATTTCTTGAAAGGGAAAATTATTCATTCTGTTTGTTACAGGAATATAAACCAACTTATAAATTAGAGGATTACAGATATGACAAGCGACAAAACTGCACACTGGAAAGATATTCTGAAGAGAAGGCTGGCCTCGACTAAACCGGGTGTGATGTCTTACCTCACTAGCTAGTTTGCTAACGTTGTCATATTTATGATTATCATCATCAGCAGTTTACCAGAAGAGTATGAGCAGGCCAGACGACAGACATAAAATTATTTAGAACTGTTATTAAATACATAGTGTAGCTATGTGTCATATAAATATTAAAAAGTTAAAGAAGGATCTCTATGACACACGATAGAAACTCATCACAGTTGAGAGATATTTGAAATTAGAAGTCTATTTGTTTTACAGACAGCAGGAGTGAAGAAGAGAAGAGAGATGAGGAGATGGAGCTCTTCACTAAATATTATACTGAATGGAAGGGAGGAGGGAGTAAAGATGGGACATTTAAGCACATCCCACGCTTCTACTACAGAGTGAGCACCTTTTTCCTTCTGTTAACACATATGAAACACAGAATCTTAAAAGCATTGTTACATTCAAATGACCTTAAAAGTGCTTAAAACCATACGCTTAAAAGCTTAAATGCATTGTTACATTCAAAAAACCCTGGCCAGGGTTTATTCTGCCCTCAACCAGAGTCATCTGAGATGGGTGCCAACCTCCCCATGACCTTAATTAGGATTAAGTGGTTTAGTAAATGAATGAATGAATGAAAATTTAAATGATCCAAACTGATATAAAATTCAGACAGATAGACAGAGTAAGACACACAAACACACACTTTATTGCTGTTTTATTTTGCATATCTTAATTATTTTTCACTTTGAGGCAGATGTGCTAACCACTGTGCCACGGTGCCACCTTAATTTCTATAATTTTTTGATTTAACTTCGTCTATTTTCTGTAGCTGAATCACATTGTCACTATGTATCGGCAGCTTCCTGCAGATGATGAAGTGCTGTTGCAGAAACTGCGGGAGGAGTCGAGAGCTGTGTTTCTCCAGAGGAAAAGCAGAGAGCTCCTCGACAATGAAGAGTTACAGGTCAGGAAGTATTCTGTTCTGAATGTTTCTCACAGTTTTGCACTGTCGGTATAAATATTATTTGTTATGTTCTTCATTTGCATGGTGTTTGTGGTGCTGTGATTTTGCCCATGAGTCATTTGTAAAATATGTTTTTTCTCAGTTTGACTGTCCTGGATTAAACAAACAAATGATTTGTTGCAGGACATTTTAATGTTACAGATTACCATAATTGCTGTAGTAGCATTGCTACCATTTATTCTCAAAATAAGGTAAAAATATTGCAATCAAGCCAAAGTTCTTACAACTGCTGGAATATATACACTGGCACAGTTGTTAGCATGTGTGCCTCACAGCAAGAAGACCTGGGTTTGATTCCCAGGCTTGTGTGGGTTTTCTCCAGGTATTCTAGTTTCCTCCCACAGTCCAAAAACATGCCCAGTAGGCTAACTGGCTGCTCCAAATTGCCCCTAGGTGTGAGCATGAATATTTGTGTGTGAGTTGGCATGTGCTGCCATGACCTGGTGAGCCGTCCAGGGTGTACCACGCTCTTGCCCAGAGTCGGCTGAGATGGGGCCATCCTCCCCATGACCCTAATTAGGAATAAGCAGCTTAGAAAATGTGATAGTTTATATTGTTTTGCCCACAGAACCTGTGGTTTCTTCTCGATAAACATCAAGTCCCTCCTACAAGTGGAGATGAAGCCATGATCAGCTACGAGAGCTTCCTGAAGGTTGGAGAGAAAGCGGGAGAAAAGTGCAAGTAGGTGAACAGAAGAGATTCTTGATGAGTGTGATGAATGGAGTGGTGATGGTGTGGTGATGGGATTCATGCTGGGGGTCATGATGGGAGTGGTAATCGGTGTGGTGATGTGGTTCTTGATGGGTGCAGTGATGGCGGTCATTATGTGACTGGTAATTTCAGTAATGATGCATGCTCTCTTAATGTTAATTATAAGACTGTTTCTCTTCTTCAGACTGTTCTTCACTGCCAGAGTGTACGCCAAGCTGCTTCAAAATGACCCATACGGACGCATCTCTATAATGCAGTTCTTTAATTACGTCATGAGAAAAGGTGAGTGTTTATACACCATCAGATCTCAGGGTGTGTGTGTGTGAGAGAGAGATAGATTGAGTGCCGTGACCTGTGCGCATTAACATCAAGCTTGAGTCCGTAGTGTAATGTGAATCTGGTTTAATATTGGCCCTCTCTTCTCCTCTCCTGTGCTGTTTGTCATCAGTGTGGCTTCACCAGACGCGGATAGGTCTGAGTCTGTATGATGTGGCAGGACAGGGATTTCTCCGTGAGTCTGTGAGTATCCTTGCATGTTCACAGCTGGTACCTCAGAGCTGAAGATCATTCCAGACCTCATAATTAAATTTCTAATATTATAGTTGGATTCTTTATTGCTTTTGTTCACTTACTGCTTTTAAAACTTTATTCTAATACAATCTCCATTCCGGAAATGTCCAGGCTTCAGCGGGGTGGGGTGATGTGATACGATGGTGTTGACATAAATTGGCAGTAAATTTTCTGGGACTGTGGTCACACATCAGGGGTGTTTTTTAATCTGTTGTCTTACTTTCTTTCTAAATCTGATTCCATGGTTCACTGTCTCTGAAGTTGTTGTTACGGATTGTGATCTAAATTTTAGTTACTGCTCAGACAAGAGCCTCAGCTGTAATAATCCTGTTAATTATAAATTATAATGTTTTAAAACAAAATGTGTCAATACATTTTACCGTCATTCACAAAAAAAGGAGCTTTATATGAGGTTCAAATCTGGCAACACCTGATAACGAATGAGCTTTATTCACCAAATTTGCCACATAAATGCACACAGGATTATATAATAATATATTCTGTATATCACTTGCAGGTATAATTTCACAGACAGACTGACTCACACACACAAAATTAGCTTGTTGTCCATTTTCTTCATCAGTGTGCTGCTTTTTTATTGGTTAATGCGTAGCCGCACGCTGATTTGTGTTTGTAAACGTAGTGTTCTGTTTTGTTTGTGTTGAGGATTTGGAGAACTACATCCTGGAGCTGATCCCCACTCTGCCTCAGCTGGACGGTCTGGAGAAATCCTTCTATTCTTTTTACGTGTGTACTGCGGTGCGAAAGTTCTTTTTCTTCCTCGACCCTTTGCGCACAGGTTCGTTCAACTCTCAACTCTCAACTCACTCATTCACACATACACACATATACAACACACCTCTCTCAGACACACTTGTCTATCTCTCTTATGCTCGGCTACACACACACACACACACACACACACACACACACACACACACAACCCACCCACCC
>JBCNYG010000020.1:14881032-14899710 GCA_039654305.1 Porochilus rendahli
ACATATGTAGATACTGCTCAGTGCAGTCTAAGGGGAGTAGTAAAGAACACTTGATGGGGAATTTGTATGAAATTGAAGATGTCCCATCATCCAGAAGTAGAAGGGTAAAAAGGGGGCGGGGACTTTGAAATGAATATTCAGTCCAACAGTGTGTGACATAAATTACGCATGGTGCAAATAAAACATGGGGGGTAACGACACACAACAACAGAGTGAAGACACAGCCATTCGATCTGTAATGAGAATTAATGTTTTCTATCAGTTGATAGTTATGTTTAATGTTCAGGAAGGTCCATCAGCCTGCGAGTCCCTGGTGTCACAGCAGCTATATAACATCTTGCTTCAGCAGTCGCTCTTTATTCTCTCTTTAATTAATCAGAGAAAATGAAGAACATAAAACTGTGTCCTGAATATAATGGAGAACTTTAGTTTAGCTGAACTCAACTGGATTGAACTGGACTGGACCAGATCAGTGGTGGAGTGAAGTGATGGGTTTTGTGTTGTTTAAGTGCACATTGATATTGTACTGCATCGCCTCACACCCCACATATTAATGCACTTCATCTCTATGACCCCCCCCTACCCACACACACACACACACACACAAAAACACAGAAACACAAACCTGTAGAAATGACTACTTAGGGAATGCACTCAGTTTTGATAGAATCACTGGTTAAATATAATAATATAAAAAAAATGGGGGGGGGGTTAAAATGTAAAGAGAAAGGCACTCGATTATGTTGATGTCTCTTGTTCCCCATCAAAGCTCATGTTTACGTAGGAACTCATCCCTTCAGGCTGCTCCACAGTCGGATTCTGTTCTTTATCACGCTGCTTATTATCAAAACGCCGCTGGGCTTCTTCAGACAGACGGTCTTCCTCATCAGCTTCTTCATCCTTAGGATGCAAAGCCGAGGTCAATCAGGACAAAGGAGGCTTATACACTGTACCAGGATCAGTCTAAAGGAACCATTAACTAACACAAACACACACAGTACCTCTTTCTTCATCCTGTAGTACTCGTCAATGGCATACTGATACTTGGGCGTGGTGATGCCCAGCACTGATGCCAGTCTCTCTCCCAGATAATCACACACTGCAACCACAATCACACATACACACAACATGGATTATAATGTAGATGTTGATGTGTGTATACATGTTTGCATGTGTGTGATCTACAATTGACACTGTTACCTGAGATGGTGTTCGTGGCCACCCTCCACATGTGGAACCAGAAATACGGACCCCACCTCAACTTTGACTAAAAAACAAACACGGAATGAGCTGAGACCCTATTTACACCCAGTCCTGTTACGCCCTACACACACATACCGGATCAACAGCACTAATGGCGGCCTGTTTGCGCCGTTGCTCCTCCTCTTCCTCATCTTCCTCGTCTGTGCTGAACTCCTCCATCGTCTCACCGCTGGCAAAGTAAATGGTTCTGCGTGGAACCTTCTGCTTCTTCGCGGTGTCTTCGAGCTCCACACAGTCGAATTCTTTCACCACACCGGAGCTCTGCAACATCATCCACCACTCATTTATAATTTCAGTACACGTCAATGTTACTTACAATATCTATGCAGATTTTTTCCCTTTAAAAAGCACAGATATTCTGATAGTAACTAGCCAGATAACTTTATATCATTTTGTTAGGGATGCTTAGAACAACCATTTCTACCACAACTCTTTTTTTTCTGGTACACTTTTTCTGGCCACAGGCTTTTTTTAATCAGTGTACATCAAGAAACAACCTGGATAAAAATACCTTAAGATTTCCTTTACAGGTCTTAAATGCAAAGTGAGAGACAGCTATCGATCCTCATGCTCCTGGTCAATTACGTGTTGTGAGATTTCATCAGATTGTTTGGAATTGTTATAAAATCCCTCATAGTCACTAGTCTTTAGGCAAAATAGCTCAAAACCAAAATAAATCCTTGAATCCGTACACCTTTTCTAATACAGATCTCTCTTTGTCCATGTTTATCCTCGTACTGAGGTCTTTACAATTGGTCCCACAAACCTCACCTGCTCTATCATGTAATCGAACATGACCAAGGCCCAACTACGTCCACAGATAGAGGAAAGGAAACCTGACTGCCATGACGTGAGCAATTACAGAATCCCTTCTTACAGCATGTCAGTGAACAAAAGCGATGATATTTACTCTCCACTGACTGCTACAAACCAAACGCTCACCACTGTTAAAGACATGCTATTATCTCTGCAACCGTTTCTTCTCAGTATGGTACGATGACTAAACGTTTGCTTACTCGTCTGGAAACCAGCACACTGAGGTGCGCACAACCAATCATTCTGCATCCTTTAAAGATCCTGAAGTCAGAAAAGTTGACAAAATATGAACAGTTTTGGAGAGTTTGTGAACTTGTGTGTGTGTGTGCAAGACCGAGATAAGACGATAAACGATTCAGAAAGAAGAGTGTTAATATTTTTACCACTAATTATAGACACATTTATAATCATTAAATACCACCGTCACCTCAGACAACAAGGTGGGCACTGCAATACAATTAAACAGAAATTATATGGGCCTTTTGCTCCTGACTGAGGTCAACTCAGAACTCATTTATAAACTGGTTCAATGTGTTTACACAAAGAAAACAAATTTGTGTATTATATGTAATTCAACACAAGGACAAATAAAAATGTCCTCGTTCAGTACAGACTCAATACCAGTTGATTTATTAATTTATTTTTACAAAATCCTATAGATGTTTAGATCTAGGGTGGCAGTGGCGTAGTGGTTAGCACGTCCACCTCACAGCTAGAAGGTCCTGGGTTCGAGTCCCAGGCTCTGACGGTTCAGTGTGGAGTTTGCATGTCCTTCCTGTACTTGGATGGGTTTCAGCTGAGTACTCCAGTTTTCTCCCACAGTCCAAAGACATGCACATCAGGCTAACTGGCTGTTCACAACTGTCCTGAACTGTTCGGGATGTACTCCGCCTTCACCCTGTGTCAGCTGAGATAGGCACTAGCCTCCCAGTGACCCTAATATATTCAGCATATGAGTGAATGTTTAGAGTTGCACAGAATGTTTAAACACAATTTATTCTACACGTATTTGTATTTGACAAATATATCTTTAAAGATACAAATTAACAAATAATAAATCATTAAGAAACAAGTGTTCGCACTTTTAAAATAATAATAACGCTTATTAACAAAAACAACAATAATTAAAAAACATTTTGTTCTGACAGAACAAATTGCGCGTGAGGCGGAAATAAAACTAATTAGATTCACTAGCAAGCTAACTTCCCTTTCAAAGAGCTAACGAGCAGAATAATACTGTATATATCTTTTTTTTTACAAACCAAACCCACCCGTTCTGAAAATAAGACTTTTAAAATAAATTAATATATTTATATTAGTCCACCCACTTTCTCAGGTTCCATAGTTTGTCCCAGAGACACGTTAGCGTTTGTTAAGTAAAGTGACAACTCCGCCATCTTCTATCTTCCTTGTTGTTATTAAGACGCCCAAATTGACATCACCCCACCCGTTTTTCACGACTACTTCCGCCATTCTTTTCTTCTTCGTTGTTTTTTTTAGACATCAGTTTAAAAAGCTTTAGCACCCCCTTCAGGCGAGAATTAGAATTTCTCTATTATGTCGTGTCACACAATGACGTATACGTTACAAAAAATACATACCGTATCTTGTTAATGATAGTAAAACATTTTATATATTATTTATGTAGTTATTAAATTATTACCACTTTTGGGTTTTATAGATCAGTTACAGAAAACTTTAGAATATATAAATCATTATGCCTTCTCATTCTGTGGCTTGTTGAAATGAGATGCATTCCTTAAAAAAGCATACGAACACTGAAGTTGACAATTATTTTCATTGTGCACAGGGAAAATACCCCTGAATGAAGTGGGATTCTGTTAATGGAAGTTTTCTGGCTATAAAAAGTAAACACTGCGTTCCCGTTTACTTTGGATGAATGCTTGTGCGACCTCTTGTGGTCATTTGTGGAATAGCAAAAACAGCGCTACTCTGGACGGTACCATTATATAACGAAGGGGACTGTTAAATGAAAAACTAATACAAAACAAAACTAATACATTACGGTCATACAATTATGTGTTGTTTTTTTAAGAATATTTCTATATTTAGAACTTTTACGTTCTTGTCACACGGGGTTGTGTATTTATAAGAGTGAGAAGCTGTAAGACACGAGTGTGTCCTCTGTGACCCCCCGTGAGGATACACAGATAGGCTGTACCCGGTAGTGTTGAAAGCAGAGTAGCTCGGTGCTGTTTGTTGTTGTTGTTGTTGGAGTAATTTTTGTGTCGCGGTAATTTTCTCCCCCCCGCCGCTAACGGTGTAACGGTTAGACCCACAGTTCGGTTTCGTCCACCTTTATTTTTTTGTGGTGTACCGGTGGTTTATTTCCCCGTCGTGTTCCGCCATGGCTCTGCGCGGCAGCGTCGGGGCCTCGGCGTTACCCAGCGAGCTCATCGTGTACATCTTCTCGTTCCTGCCGGAGCGGGACAAGCTGCGGGCCTCTTCTGTGTGCACGCGCTGGAGGGAGTGTCTGTTTTACCCCACGTTGTGGAGCGAACTCAAACTCCGCTTCGGTACCGGGATCGGAACCGGATCAGCACAGGGACAGGAGTCAGGGTCAGGATCCGGCCCAGAAGAAGACTCCACCAGGCTCGAGTTCCTCATGCGACGGTTCGGATCGTTCGTGCGCGAGCTGCAGCTGGAGTTCGGGCCGTTAGACGCGTGCGGAGGAGAACCGCAGAGTCACGAGCGCTGGAGAACCGCGACGCTCTCCTACCTGCATCACGTGCTATGTGTGTTCAGCAACCTGAGGAACAACAGGTATATCATCCTAATTAACATAATACCAGAGTAACAACAGTACTAACTATTATTATAAAGTAACAATAATAATCATAGTACTAATTACACCAATAAGATTAATGACAATAATAAAAATAACAAACATCAACAAAACAACACCAATAATAATAATAATAATAATAATAATAATAATAATAATAATATTAATTTATTGTTAGTGTTGTTGGTGCAGTTGTTATTGTTGTTTTTGTTATTCAAATGTAAATCTAATAGCTTTATTATGTGGCAATCGTAATTAGTGATGATAATAATAATTATTATTCTTTAAGTAGGAAGGAAAAAGATTTATTGAGTGCTTTGTTTACTCCTTTGTGGACTTGTGCACTTTTTGGTGTTTGGAGAATTATTCTATGTTGAGATTTCTTTTCGTTTTGATCTGAGATTAAGCCTGATTTTATTCTCTTTCGTCATCCGAAATAAACAATCAATCATTATTGTTATTATTATTTTTTGTTGTTATGATTATTATTATGGGAATAAATAGTAAGAAACTGGTGGGGTTATGGGGTGACTCTGTAAACTTCGGAGATGTTGATGCATCGACCTGATTGTTTGGCTCGTCTGTCCATGTGTACACACGTTTTTCCACACAATCTCACGCTGTGTCTCTGTGTGCACATCTCTGGTTCGGCAATCCAGAAAAAGCCTCTTTAGGATTTTTAAACAACTTTTGATATGAGCTCTTCCTCTTCATAGTTATAGAGCCGTCGGGAATATTTTTCACCAGAAAACAAACTCGCACTGAACGCCCTCGCGGAGATAAAACACTGACCACTCCATCTGTATATCGGTTGAGTGGAGGATGTTTGGTGAATATAAGGAATTATTCAGTGCTTCTGCTGGTTTTCTCAGAGAACACGCCTTAATCCTTTAAAACATCAACAGTAATTCATCACTCTTGATTTTCCAATCTGCTTAATTCTAATAGGATCGTGGGGCAACACGCTCACAACCGTTTACACTCGGGGTCAATATGGAACTGCCAGTCAGCCCAATGTGCATGTCTCAGGACAGTGGGAGGAAACAGCAGTACCCAGAATAAACCCATGCACGCACAGAGAGAACCTTGTTCCTGTGAGAAGTACGAGTTAACCACTACTCCACCACGCTTCCAGCAGTAATAAATTCTATACTGAAATGGATCACAATTTCTAAAGCTCACGTGTACATGTCTGCTCTGACTCAAGCCTAAATCTGTAAATTATGATTTAAATGTTATTGTATTTATTATACCTCATTAATGCTCGACTGGGAGAGTTATCAGAATCAAACTTCACTACATGTCAAGGTGTATAAAAGATATATACACACACACATAGCAGTGGGTTGTAGGTTAGCGATAAATCCTGTAGAATCCTCTAGAATGATAAACTGTGAATACAGAGCTGGTCTGAATAAACCCAGAGCGCTCCGTACCCAGAACTGGTTTAATTCAGCTGATTTAAAAGTGACAGACAGACGCTGTAATTGCTGTGTGATTGCCCAATTTACCTTCAAACTGATTAAGGAGGATTAAACTCCAGTCTTCTGGATTTATAAAACACGTGTCTGTCTGATATAATGAGTGACTGTATGGATTTAAAGCACATGTTCTTAAAGTGAATTATTCCTAAATGGGGCCCTTTGCGACTTTGTAGTGCGTAAACCACATCATCATCATCATCATCACTACCACCACACACTCAGATATGGCACATTCAACAAGAAATTAATCAATAAGTAAAATCTATATTATCCAGTGTAAACTTCTGGAATTTTAAACTGTATGTTATTAACTTCTGTTCATGAACCATAGTGTGCTGGTGATGATGATGATGATGATGGTTGCAGAAGTGTTTCATTTCATTTCTGTCAAACAGTTCAGTGTTTACACATCTGATGAGCCCCTCCCCCCCATTAGTTACATACTGCCATTGAATCTTTAAGTAGGCTCCGAACTTCTTTAAACAACGTTCTGTTTACGTAGTCACTTCCCGATGATGTCATCAGTTTGCGCTGTCGTTCAGTTGGTGGAAATTTCCCTACACTCGTGATGATTTAAGGTGTTTTATATGTAGAGGCTGTGGCTGTGTGTGTGTGTGTGTGTGTGTGTGGGACGAAGACAAGAGCGCTGCAGGAAAACGTAAACCATCATAATCAGGGTTTCCATGCCAACCTTGGTGCAAACAGGAGTGTGTTTTAAACATGAGGCTCAAACCATTTGGGGAAAGTGTATAATTGTAGTGTGTGAAGTTTTGAATGGTTATGATATGATTGGTGATGTTGGGTTTTAGGGGAATAATCTGCATGTAAAATGAACAGAATCTCTCCTGATCATTTGCCTTGACTTGAGCCCATCTCTCACACGGCTCTATTATTAACCATAGCTCCCTCCAGCACGTTTAACTCTTTCTGTACCTCATTCAGTGTGAGAAATGACCAACCAACTGTTTAACTCTTTATATCTCAACTCACCTTCCCCAACATTTACTGGTATGGGCTTTAGAGGGGGTCAGAAGGTGCTAAAAGGGGCGTGATGGGGAATGCTGAGTCTCAGTCAGCGTATATTTAAACTCCTGTGTGTGCAGTTTCAGTTTCCTCACTCAAGGGCGGGGCCTGGGGAGATGGGCGCCGCCCATATCTGAGTAAAAGGAATGAAATTTCAGGGTGTAGTCGATTCTGCTTTTGTTCGTCCTTGCTAAGATGGTTTAAAGGTGCCCATTCACTGATGAGTAGCCTGTGTTTTTTTGTTCCGTTATCATTTAATTTTGGCTGAATACAGATGCTGCTCATGGGATTAGTATTAGAGTGTGGATCAGGCCACATTTTTCTGTTCGAGCCCGGCCTGCGTCCGACAGAGCAGCAACTGAACCCAACCTGAGCCTGACAGACATTAAGATATTTATGTCCGAGCCCGACACAGTTAAAATTATGGAGTGAAAGAGGCTTATTGGCTACTTACATAACAAGCTGTTTTAAATGCAAAATGTTCAGTGCCTTATGGCGCTGATGTGACCGAACCCGACCATCATTTTTCCAAATATCTGTCCGAAGTGTGGAACCCGGCCCGACCTGTTGGGTACTGTCGGGCTTGGGACAGGTGTAAGCAAATAGTTTCAGTAAGACATTGTGGCCAAATACATTGTATTTCCAAGAGAGAAGACAGTAGCATAGCATAGCATAGCATCATCTTCCGCTTATCCGGGGCCGGGTCGCGGAGGCAACAGTCTAAGCAGGGAAGAATAGACAGTATTTAATGTTAATTAGTTATGCCTTGTGAATGAATGGAGCCCTTTAAAAGATTACTGTAACCATTATAGGGCGTTATGAGCCATTTTCCACAGATAAAATACAGATTTAAGCGTGTAGGACCAGTTTAAAAGGGTAAGGTGCCTGTATGGCGTTTTTCAGAAATAAAATATAATAATAATAATGAATATAAAAAATATATATTTTTTGATGTACTGTATTAATCCCCTGCATTTAACCCATGCAAAGTGAGCACACACATGCCCGGAGCGTAGTTGGGGGTGATGTGCCTTGCTCACGGGCACTTCAGCCATGAAGGTGGAGGAAGGGAAGGTGTCGCTCTCTCCCCCACCACCACACATGTTTCCTGCAGGTTTGGGATTCGAACCAGTGACCTTTCAGTACCAGACCTGCTTCTCTAACCATTAGGCTGCGGATGCCCTCACCCAGAATCAGCTGAGATGGGCACTAGCCTCCCTGCGACCCTAATTAGAATGAAGATTAATGAATAATAATTCACAATTTTTTTTAAATAACTTAAAAAATATTAAAAAAAGTATAGAAATAGTATGTTAATGCTGAATGTGCTTTAAAACCCCCAAGATGCTTTAAACCTTAATATCTAAAAGATAAAATGGCCAAAACAACACTGAAGACATTGAAGAAATAGAAAACATGACAATGAGACAGTGAAGGAGAGTCCGAAAGGGCGGGGTGGGGGGACAACAGAGAAACAGAGAATCTCAAGATGTAGCCTGTGTCGATAACATTGTGTGTTATCTCTGGAGCTGTACATCTGGTCCTTTATTCTCAGGCGCTACATAGACAGAAGGTCTGGTTTTTGAAACCTGTCTTTGGTCATGATGTTAATTCACAGCATGTGTTCAGTGAGGTAGTGCATTATGGCCTTCGCTACATCTTAATGCCCTTGGAAAGGCTTTTTATAAGCAGTAACAGTTGCAAATAACTCTGAAATCATAGATTGTTTACTAGACCGAGTGCGAGCATTACTACTTTCAGGTGATGTTTTGGTCTTGTGCTTGTCAAAGAACTTCCTGTGATGCTTCTTCCAGTGCTGATGAATGTTTGGTGTTACTCCAACCCAAATTACTCCCATACCACCGACGTGCTGCGTTTCTCCAGGATTAAAATGTCCAGTGTTGCTTCGGGCTCACCGGAGGCTGTTTTTCACACGTTTGTCACAGATGTAATAAAAGAGAGAATTTAGGATGAACACTATGTAGTGCATCTGACACAGATTTTAAAGAGGTATGTCAATAAGGGTACATAGCTCTTTAAAGTCTGCGTCAGATGCACTACATAACGTTTCTCCTAAATAATAGCTTTTATGATTTTGCTCATAACGATGAACCATTCAGCTGAGTTTATGAGTTTATGGTTTCAGGGATACTTTTTTGCACGTTTTGCCCTCTAACGGCCGTAGTTATTATCAGTATGAGGTCATACGGAACTATATCAGGTCATAGCTGTGCTGTAAACTCCAGCCAGCTGTATGCGCTCTGTTATTTTTATCCATGACAAAAAAAAATTAGGACAAACCTCAAGCATAAAATAATTCTTTGGTTGTGATTTGAGTTCAGCAGAGTAAGAGTTCAGTCATTTTGCTTTCTATGCAACTGCAGTTGCTTTATGATAGTGTTACTCGTTTGTTTATTAGTTTTCTAAGACTCTTTATCCTAATTCGGGTCGCAGGGAGGCTTGAACCCATTTCAGCAGACTCTGGGCAAGGGTGGGTTACACCCTGAACAGCTCACCAGGTTGCCAACAAGCATACAACCATTCACACTCACAACTAAGGGTGATTTGGAACCGCCAATCAGCCTTCTGTGCATGTTTTTGCACAGTGGGAGGAAACCGGAGTACCCGGAGGAAACCATCGCAAGTACAGTGAGAGCATGCAAACTCCACACAGAAACGCCTCAAGCCTGGGAATTGGACCGGGAACCTTCTTGCTGTGAGGCGAACGTGCTAACCACTGCGCCATTGTCCTGCGCTATGACAGTGTTGCGTCATTTCATGACTCGTTACACGTCATGTCTCGTTGTAAACGAAACGATTTGTGGAAGGTTAAATCGGGGCACCTCTGACCTCTCGTCACAGTACCATTATGTCAGAGTCAAAAAGGGGAGTGGCCTGCAGAGGGATAGAGGTGAATTCCAGAGTCATGTATGCATTGTATTTTATGTATTTTCAACATCAGTCTGTTATTGTTCAGTATTGTGGAGACTGAACACAGTGAGATCTCGCTGTACAGAAAGCATCATGTCCTATGGCCTTAGCGTGGTGATGTTTTAGGGCTTCTTTTTTCTGCAGCTTCTCTTTTACCCTGATTCTGGATTTTACTGCTTATGAAAAGATCTGTGTTTCATTATTACACACGTCACTCTGAGCATGCCTTCTGGGTTATTCCTGTACTGTCAAACAAAAACCCCTAATCTCTGTGTGTGTGTGAGAGAGAGAGGGAGGGAGAGAGAATTAAGAATAGTAATAGTCTTGTATATCTTAGCACCTTCGTGTAATAATGCTGGAACTGGTAATAAATGCATCTGTGTGTCTGTGGGTTGTTTGTGCAGGAACCTGCAGAAGCTCAGTGTGTACGGAGACACGTTTGTTCTTCAGGATGATGCTCTACAGGACGGCTCTTACCTCAGCCAGGTCGACCGAGGAGGCAAGAAAATTAAAGAGTAAGTTCCGCTTATGATGACGCCACTCAATCACAACACTATCGGAACGGTGAAGTTTGGTGAATTTTATCTTATCTTACCTCACCTCACCTCACCTCACATCACATCCACGTGGGAAGGTTTGAGAAAAGTTTGACACTTGCTGCCGTCCGCAATAGTCCATGTGTTCATTCATATTCATTCGTATTTTAGCGCACAAGTAAAACGCGAATGGTTTGCGAACCAGAGGTGAACAAAACGCTACAGATTTGCAACAGGAGATTCTCTTTTGTTTTAAGAAACATCCGTGAATCAGTCGCAAATTGTACTACTTTCTCAGTCGCGTCAGTCGCTTTCCTATCGCACCTCTAGTGTGAGCACCTCATTACTGATTAGAACTCTGAGTTTCTCTACAGCAGTAAATTAATCTTATAAAAACAGACCTTTTGGCTCATCACTTCATGTCCTCTCCAATTTCTGTTGGTTTTTATTATCTTGAATATGACTTAAAAACCAAGAAGGTCTTTAAAAATTATTTATAAAATAAATCACAGGCCTTCTAAAAGCTGATTCGGGTTATTTAATTACAGTATATTCTCGCTCGCTCTGCAGGATCCAGCAGCTGTTTGAGGACTTCCTGGCCAATAGCAGACAGTTGAAGTGGCTCTCGTGCTCCTTCATGCCGGGCGTTTTAACCCCGCGCTCTCTGTCCTTGCTGTCCAACCTGAGTGCTGCGACTCTTCAACACCTGAGTGTTTTGGACCACCAGACATCCAGCCTGCTTCCAACCCCAGAGTTGCAGCGTCTTTCCAACCTGCGCTCACTCTCCATCGACTACTGCGACTTCACCTCCTCCATGTGCCAGCTGTTAGCGGACCCCAACCGAGCACCGTTGTTGCGCTTATCCCTACTGCTTAACGGCGCCGCCCTGGAGGGCCGTTCTCTGGACTGCGCCGCATCTGATTCGGAGCTGAAGGCTTTCACTAGGAGAAACGCAGACCTGCGGGTGTTCCTGATGACACTGGACGTGTGTGACGACGTGCTAGAGAGCGTCCTGAAGCCCAGCCTGCCTCTGGAGCGGATCCACGTTGACAGTTACAACGCACCGCTCAGCGACTCCGTCCTCGAGCGTGTCTCACTGCAGTACCACAAAACGCTGACACACTTTGTCCTGACGAGAGATGATGGACAATTCCCTGACCTCAGTGGAAACAGAAACGAGGACCCGCTGGTGCTGCTGGCGTGGCGCTGTGTTCATCTCTCTGTGCTTGTCATCCACGGTGAATATTTTTCCTTTCATCTCCTTTTCTCAGCTCTATGCACTTTTTATTCCTTCGGAAAGTTAGCGTTTATTATCCCACAGCGCTGCAGAGTACGGCATTCTATAATAGCAGCAGCTCTGAATTATTGCTCTCATTCTAATGCATTACTGTTTCCATAGTAACCGTTCATTGACATGCTTCACTGATCATAAACTGATTCATTCATCATTACTTAACAGTTGTGGAAGGAATGAATTAAAGATTTGTGGTTTTCTGTCCGTCTCCAGGTTACACAGTGTGGTCTCACAACCTGGTGGCCATCTCTCGGCTGCGCGGCTCGAGTCTGCGCGTCTTGGACGTTTCGGAGGAGAGCATCGACTTCGACCCGGACCAGGCCCTGTTCTCTAAGGGCGACCCGGTGCAGACGCTGGTGAAGGAAGTGTCTCAGGGTCTGGGCCGTGCTTGGCACCCCTCCATCGCCACGGAGAACAGCGCCATTGTCAGCGACCCCACACTGCACTTCCACCGCGAGATGCAGAGCTTCAGCGAGAACGTTTAGATTGATTACCCCCCCCCCTCTTCCTTTCCTTTTTTTCCTGTGAGTGTTACTGCTTCGTGTGTTAGCTTGTTGTGCTGATCACACACCTTCTTTGAGCTCCTCTACACTCTCAAACATAGTCATTTACTTACACACACAAACACACGTTCATGAATGTGTGCATGTGTATATACCATACGAGCTACTCTTCCCCCTTCAGTAATGCGCTACACCTCTGTATTGATTTCAGGTGAAAGGTGTGTTCATGTGTAGCGCTGCCTGCGTGCTGTCACCTCCACTACGAGGCGTGTACACTTCCTTATTTCCTGCTTTCCTGTCTGATTTTTCTCTCAGTTTCTTTCCCTCGCAGTGAAACGTAACACTCTGTATTCGTACGTAATGCCAGTTACATCTTTTCTTCCTTTCTTATTTCCTGTGTGAAAGAATCCTCTGTTTGTGTACGTGCTATATTTAACCAGTATTACTAGCTCAATCTATTTATATCACTATATATCCTGCTTACGGATAGTCGACTAGACGTTTAGTAGCTCGCTGGGGAGTGGATGCTGGAGAGGGGCAATGTTGTTCTTGTTGTTGTTGTTGTTATTGTAATAATTTTTTTTAACTGCTTCGTTCCTAAACTCTTGACTCTGGAGTTACCTCAGACTATCAGCTCTGTCACGATCAGGCGAGACGAGTCTTCCGGCTGAGTGCGTGAAGCTGAGAGATGATTGGCTGAAACCTGGCAGACATCCACTCTGTTCATCACTTCCTGTTTGTCAGATTTCTCAGTGATGATAATGATGATCATGTTTTTGAAGTGTATACGTTTCGAATTTAAAGACGCTTAATGCAGAGTCCTTTAGCACAATATCAGGACTCTTGCTCTGTCTCAGGTAGGAGATAACGAGGATGATGGTGTAGTTACTTGAAGGGTTGTAGTCGGTTTGTTTTTAATCAGATACTCCTCCCGAGATCAGGAGTCTCAGGATATCGAGAGGTTTCATCTTTGTGCCGAGCTGTTTGTTGCTTGATCTGTTCCAGACTACACACGCTGTTTGTTTTTGGTTTTTGGGGGGAGACTTCTGGGTATTTTTATGGGCTTTTTCTCCTCTTCGCTATTTTAAAGCGCGTACAGGGAAATGGGGAAACAGAAAACAGCCTGCTTGGTGTTTAGCGACAGAACGTGGATATTAACCTCCAGCCTTCCTTGACAGGTGCACTTTTTCAAACTGTATTTGAAAGAAATGTCTAGATTGAAGCTGGATTGAAAGAATGACGAGTTGCAGTCACGTTTATTTTCAGGTAAGAAGGACACAAAGCCAGCTGTCGGTCCATGTTTCACCATCCAAATCGTGCTGCCAATAACAATATTGTGTGGTAAAATATCATGATATATTGTCTGATCAGTTATCAGCACGTGCCTCGACAACGAAACCACGCAGGAGAAGCCTGTTTTTATAGTTTGTTATTGCAAAACCTTGGCGTGCAAGGCAAAATAATATATCAACCAGAATGAGGGAATCCTGCAGTGAGCCACGGTGTGTGTTTTGGTAGTGCTTTGGTCTGTGTTGTGTGCATGAGAACGTGTGAGGAGGAACCATTTTAAATGCCTGCATGCCGATTAGTGTGTGTTTACTTGAGAGTCAGCTTTCTATTTTAGTATCATACCAAAAACTTAGAGAAGTGTTCTATATTTGTACATTTTTCCTTGATCTTTTTTGTCATCATACGAGAGAGAGAAGAACGCTGCAAGCACTGAGGTGTCGTGCCGTGCCTAAATCCAGACTAGCTTTCACGCTTGTGTTTGTGTTACTGTGTTACTGACATGGCGTATTTAAAGCATCTGTGGTGTGTGTGTGTGTGTGTGTGTGTGTCAGAGGAGGAGGTGTGAACCACTTTTTCACAGCGGTGAACAGGAAACAGCCGTTCTCAGGGTGTGTGTGGGCAGCAGCGCAGGTTCAGCTCAGGCCTCTTTAACGTGCCGATTCATCACGGCTCACAATATTATCACGATATCACGCTAAGAAAATTTACTTGTGTCTCTTTTATCCTGAAAGGGACAAGATGGCCGTCCACATGCTAATCTGCAATTTTAAGGTTTTTGTGATGCTGACATCATGAGGTGATGGATGAGACTTGTCATTAGCCTTTATCTGCTGAAATGAAGCGCTGAGAGGAGAATTTATCGTGATGTATCGTTGTATCAATCTATCAGCGTATAGCTGGCAAAAAAAGAGAAAAGCGAGTCACTGGAATTTCATTCTGTCGGCTGCCAAAGATCTCGGCTCGGTTCTTGACTTGTTTCCCGCCGCTCCAGGGCTTCGAATGAGGCGCGTTTGGGTTCCGCAGCTGTGCTGTGACGTTATTATTCCGGGTTAACACCAGTAGATCTCTCATAAATATATAAATGCACCTGTTTTCACTGTGAAGAGCGAATGTACTTTAACCCGAGGTCCTTCTATCAGACCTGCTATAAGCTGCTATGAGACGTGTAAGGAACATTCCACTGGGGAGTCGATAAAACACGGCCAAATGTCTGCAGGAATACAGATCCCTTTTTCTTTTTGTTTTTAACATTTCCGTTTTGTTTTTTTGTTAGTTTTTTTTCTGATTTGGATCGGAGAGTCAGCAGGTGACTGGCATTCAACAGTTACAGTAACAGTGCCTCTGCTTTGCTACATGAAAAAGGAGATTATTATTATTTATAGACCAGTTAAATCTTTTTCATTTCATTCACATGCGCTTGGGTGCATCGTGACCTCACACCAGCCAGTGAGATGAGAACGCTAACAACTAGAAAAAAAAATCCCTCTGTACAGGTTCTCAGCTGATTTAGTGTTTCAACCACATCAAGTCAAACTATGCAAGTGGAAATGCGTACCATCCGTACAATGCAGACGATCCAGTGGCTCTTAACCATTTTTCTTTCTGTCACTTCAACAGAAATGTCACTCGCAATTACACTTGGCCTTATTCTTCTTCTTCTTCTGATTATTATTATTATGATGACTATTATTATTGTTTTAAGATCTCGATTCTTCGGAAGCCGACTCCGTTCCGTGGGTTCAGACGTGGTCTCTGTGAGACTGGCCAGCAGGCCCCAGTTATTAATACGTGGTACGAATGTTGTGCATTTGGTTAAAATCAGGATAGTCTGCAATAAAGCAGTGGCCATCAGTGGGGCGTGTGCAGTGCTAACACCGCACTGCGCTGCTTATAAACGTCACGGCGAGGTAAAATCACACCTAACAGCACGGACAAGTATCGGGCGTGTGTAGTGTTAGACTTTATATCGCAGTGTTTCTTACTACAACTGACAATGAAACGTTACATTTGATCCAAAACCACAGAAGAAGCAACTTTTTTTGCTAATTCTAATTAAGTGTTATTCTTAAAGGTGGAGCTTAAGTTCAACTTAATTATCCAATCACAGACATGTTCATGTGGCATTTTCTCCATTTCCTCAGTTTAAAGTAGGAAAGTTATTAGTATAAAATACTAATTGTTATGGCACAGTACAATCATTTCAATCATTGTTTGCTAATGTTATTGCTATCTCTGTTGCAGAAGATCTCAGATGTTGTGTATCTATCTAATATTACAAATAATCTTTGTCTTTTACAACTAGCATTTGCTCTGTTTAAGAAGTTAGCTAATGTTACTTTGGATGTTTTATGGAAAAACCAGTGGCCAAGTTTTCTAGCAAGCTAATAACTACTAGCTAAATTAATTATTAGTGTAATTACAGTCTGTAGATCATGCTAGGTCAAGCACTGTCTCGTCAAAGGAATTCAGAAGTGTCTGATTGGTTGATTAGTAAGCTCCGCCCTTGTGAACTGCGAAACACTGACACAGTGATATTAATTTCCAACTCTTTTATTTTAAATATTGTGATATAACTCTAATCGACACATGCCTCATGGGTATAAATATGTATACATGTTCACTATATATACCTCAATGCCACATCTAATATAAATCTGTGTCCGGGTTCTGTTTATGAACATGGAGAACGTTTATAAGCATTGTTTTGTTTTTGCAAAAAAATAAAAAAGAAAGAAAAACTGGTTTTACCATCTTAAAGAAGTGTAATATTAGGGCAGGTGTGTTGTGTCTGCTCTTTTGTCTCCAGTGAGCACATAGCATTGGATTTTATATGTACATCTCCAAACAGGAAGTCCTCTGGCACAAGGCGTGATCATGCCAGGCAGGGAGAGATTTTAATCATTTAAAGAAAGAGATCTGAGATCTGTTTCACCGAAAAAAAACGAAGGAAAAAACTATGATCCGAACAAACCGTAACTGACGTGTTGGATAAAACCAGCATGATTGTTGATTTGAATCAATGTTGAATGAATGCAATTTCTTTTAATCGGTAAATAAAAGTGATTAAAAAGAATCATGCCCCTGTTGTTGTTGGGTTTTTTTGTGTGTTATGACCTTTGGCACCTAACAGTGACTGAGGATTCAGTGTCTTTTTCAAACTAACATTTGCAGCCAATCATGTAACTGTTAAAGATGTTCACGGACAATGATAGACCTAGCATGTATTGCTACGCTGATGCCACTCAGGGAAACCTCAGTGATCTCTGTCGTAATATGCCTCGGGTACTGTGGGCATCATGTTGGAGCTGGTACCTTTTTTTTTTTTTAATGTCTATGGGGCAGGGACCTTTTGAAACTCCTTCAGCTAGTTCAAGTGGTTTCCGCTGTCCCCAGGGGTTTCCCGGAGTGATTTCTCAGGATCACTGTATCTTATAAATTAGTATCAAACGAATTAGACTTTTTTTAGTTGAGAGTGTTAAAACCAATTTAAATAAAGTATTAATACTAAGAACAAAGGTGTTGTCAAGATACTGGGCAGTGGGGAGAAAAATCGTACTTCTCGGAACAACAGAAATGAGTTTATGGTGTTTTGGAAAAGAGCTCTTTATATATTGTATTTTGTAAAAGCATAATAACATTAGTATATTTTATTATATAGGCCCAAAGAAGTTCTACATTTAATACACCACACTGAGTAACCAATCCAGGTGAGCCGCATAACAGACATTTAGAATTTATAACTAAAAGACAACATCCACTTCACACAACTGTACCAACAAAAACAAACAGGCATTAACATATGAATGTATGTAACACATAATGAGTGTGTGTGTGTGTGTGTGTGACCTGCATGTTCAGGCAGATTAAACTTGCAGTTACTGACAGTTTAAACTGCCTTTAACAACTGAAGTAATGTCTTACTTTTGGTTTCCTAATTTGAAAACTGTTTCTCCCATCGCAATGACGTTGACAAGAGTTTGAGAGCTAGGAATTTGGTGAACTCTGTGATATTATTTATTTCACTGCACTGTGAAAAGTAGTTAGAGTCACAATTTAAATATGACCCTCAAAGTGATTTAAAAAGCTGTATTTTGTACGGATGTTATTTTGTCAGTCAGAGGCTCGCCATTTCACTTCTAAAGGTGCTGTTGACTCGAAGGTAACATGGTCAGAACCAACACACTTTCCCCTCTGTTTTGATGTAAAATTTATTGGTGTAGAGTGAAAATTATGGGAGTAGGACAGAGTTAAAAAAGAACTTTTCCCAAGATAATCTTCTGTTCTGTGGCACTCTGCTGATGACATCATGCACTCTAGCCCAGAACATTCCATGCAATAGACACCCATTATAGATACACAAACAGACTCAGAAATGGTAAAAAATACCAAATAAATGGTAAAAAAAAAAAAAAACAAGAAACACTTGGTCAAAAATTAAGAGAAATGGCTGTTCTGACCGTGCAAGTGACGACTTCCATGTCTACGTTTTAAGAGTTAAACCAAGTTTCCATATGAAAGTATGGCTTCTTGGTGAGGCATCAAAGTGGGGTGAGTTTCATATACGTTTGTTGACATCTCCCCATTCATTTCAATTTTTTTCCCATTTAAATTTTTTTGGAGTGGTTTTTGGCTAATTGTTTTGCCATGGCAATGTGACACCCATAAAATTAATATTACACAGCATGGCACCGAGACAAGTTTTGGTGTGTGTGTGTGTGTGTGTATATATATA
>JBCNYG010000020.1:14935847-14954722 GCA_039654305.1 Porochilus rendahli
TTCAAAATGTTATGATCAAATTGGCTTCTTACAAGGGGTGTGGTGTGTGTGTGTGTGTGTGTGTGTGTGTGTGTGTGTGTGTGTGTGTGTGTGTGTGTGTGTTCCTGGCTTCATAGGCTTTGCTGATTGAATCAATTCACTGATTAAGAGTCTGAAGATCTTTTAGGGGTTGTTGTAAAGTGAACTGGAGGAAGTCACCCATATTCAGAAAAAAAGCCTTTATGTAAAGTATTGAAATAAAATGTAATTAAATGATTGTGCAATTAAAGTAGATAATAATAAATAACATTACCTCAGTGTAAAGGTAAATTACATAATTACTGTACAAGTCATTCATTCAATTAAGGTCGCGGGGAGGCTGGCGCCCATCTTAGCCGACTCTGGGCGAGGGCGGGGTACACCCTGAGCAACTCACCAGGTCACTGCGGTGCCAACACCCATACAACAATTCATATTTACCGTGACACCTAGGGGCAATTTGGAACCACCAGTCAGCCTAAAGTGCATGTCTTTGGACTGAGGAAGGAAACTGGAGTACCTGGAGGAAAGCCATGCAAGCATGGAAGCCCAGGACTCGAACCCAGGACCTTCATGCTGTGAGGCAAACAAGCTAACTACTACGCCACCTGTACAATTCCATAGCTACAATTTAAACATTCAGATTCAGAAAATTATCTCGAACAAATAACAAACGATCAAAGTCACATTATAAACACTTGAACACCCACACTACTTACAAAATGTCCTTATTTACAGAGTGTCAGATATTTCAGATTATATCTAATTATTTATTTATTTTTGTAACATGTTGTGAATTAGATTGTTAGGCGAATTGAAAATAGACTTAATATTATAAATGTAAACTTAATTAGGTTTCAAAATATACTTTAACTCTATAGAACTGCTGTAAATTGAGTTTTAAGCTGGGTGGCATGGTGGAGTAGCAGGTAGCATGTATGCATCACAGCAAGAAGATCCTGGGTTCGAGTCCTGGGCTTGGTGGGGGCAATTCTGTGTCAAGTTTGCATGCTCTCCCTGTGCTTGCATGGGTTTCCTCCAGGTACTCCAGTTTCCTCCCACAGTCCAAAGACATGCACATCAGGCTAATGTGGTGTAAATGTGACGTATCCCGCCTTCGCTGTGATAGGCTACAGTGCTAATTTGACCCATCCAAATTGAGCACACACACTCTGAGCAGTGGGCGGACACATTGCAGCACCTGGAGAGCAGTTGGGGACTAGGTACCATGCTCAAAGGCACTTTAGCCGTGAAGGTGGAGGAAGGGGAGGGGAGGGTTCCCCCCCACACTTTCCCTGCCTTGAACCAGCAATCTTTCGGACAGATTCCCCATTTATTTTCAAATGAACCATGTACATATTTTCACAACCTTGAAACCAATGATGGAGCTTGTAAGAACATAAAAAACAACAAAGGACTTTCAAAGGTCTGCCTCGAAGGTCTTGTACCTTGGAAAAGGAAATGTGTTCGTCCACTTCATAGATGACATCAAGTTGTGGACCAACATGCCATGGAGAGATATCAACCAGCACCCATGATAGATCACACTGGACGGAATTATCACATGCCGCTGCAAGTATTTGAACAGGAAAAAGCCGTTCTCTGAAACATCACTTCTTCTTTGTGACATCTTCCCCCTATGACATCAGCACTTCTACTCTGCGACATCTTCAGAGATTCCGAGCCCTCTCTGGGACATCATGTCGTCTTCATCACCATCACTCCTCTTTCTCACTCCTTATTTTCATTTATCACCATCACCCCTCTTTCTCACTCCTCATTTTCATTCTTTATCACTCCTCTTCCTCACTCCGGTTCTTCACTCCTCTTCCAAAAAAATTTAATCCCCTCTGTGACATGTTACAGATTCCAAACCCTTTCTGTGACATCATCTCCTAAACCAAGAATTAGACAGTAAGCCAAAGCAGAGTAATTTGTGGTTTAGGAGATGATGTCACAGAGAGGGTTTGGAATCTGTAAAATGTCACCGAGGGGTTTTCTTTGAAAGACGACTGATGAAAAAGCAGGGGGAGAACCATCTGTCCAAATTTTTTTTTTTTGTGTGTATACTGCACATAACTCCCAAGAACCAAGAAAAGTGGATCAGGATCGTGTGAGCGCACCTTTAGGTTCCATTTAGGTACTGGGAGCACACAGTGTCTGGGCACAAGCAATTATTTCTGATGAACCATAAAAATGGTTTAAAAACCTGCTCCAGATCAGTCGGTTGGTTTGTTTTGTGCTTATTTTGCCAAGAGGTGGCCACAAAATGGCAATCAGTTTGTATGATTCAAAATCACTGATCAAAATATTTAAAGAACCCTATATTTCCTTTTTGAACTTAATAAAAACAAATATTTGAATCAATCTCCTGCGACGGCCTGGCGAGCTGTCCAGGGTGTAACCCGCCCTCACCCAGAGTCGGCTGAGATGGGCGCCAGCCTCCCCGCGACCCTAATTAGGAATAAGCGCTTCAGAAAATGAATCAGTTGCATAGGCGGTTGTTGTGCTGCTTTACTATGAACACGAGATGGCGCTGTGACGAGATGGGCTTTTCAAAGTCTCGGGGGGAAACCACGAAGAAGAACCGTCATTGCCCGTGTCAAATGGCTAGCTATTGTAACTGAGTGCACTCAGAAGGGAGTGGAAGGACGTTCTTTTAAACCCTGGTGTAGTTCACTTATACAGGAAGTGAATACACATTTGGTATCCAGATTGTGTAGTCTAAACTGGAGGGACGCGAGAGGGTGATATAGAAAGCGAATTTATATTGAAAAGATGCCAAAGAAACCATAAGTAAAATATCTGTCTGATTTGCTAGCAACAGGTAATGACAGCTTTGTCTATATATAGTTAGGTAAGATTTAGCCATGGATTCTGATGTGGAGGAGTTAATGCCCAGACTGTTACCCGTAGAGCCATACGATGGAGAAGATAAAGACTTTAATCTGAATGAACCTCCAAGGAACCCGAAGGAGTATCTCAGACAGGTTCAGTAAGTCAACTGCTTTCACACGTGGTTACCAAGTCTGCTTTAACGCCAGAAGGTCTTGGGGTTGAGTCCCGGGCTGGGCGAGGGGTTCCTGTGTGGAGTTTGCATGTAGTATGGGTTTCCTCAGGGTTCCCCGGTTTTCTCCCACAGTCCAAAGACATGCACTTTTAGGCTAGTTGGCTGTTCCACAGTGACCCTGGGTGTGGATGTGATAGTGAATGGTTGTGTGATGGTCTGGTGAGCTGTTCAGGGTGTACATCACCTCCGCCCAGTGTCGGCTGAGATAGGCTCGAACCTCCCCATGACCCCAGTGGGATTAAGCGATTCAGACAGACAGACAGAGAGAGAGAGAGAGAGTGAATGAGAGAGATGTAAGTATGCGATACTCCGGTGTCCTGGTTTTAACTGCTTTGCAGCATCTCTGTTTTTATTAAGAGGAACCATCGTAGTGCTTCAAACTGTTCGTCTAGTGTTTATATTGAGATCCCGTGTGTTGAAGCATTTTCAATGCAGAATCAGACCTTATACCAGTTTTTAATACTGTGTCACATTTTTCTGGACTAAACCCTCATTTCTCAATGCTAAGCACTAACATTAATGTATTATTATCGTAATGTCATGGCTTCATTTTTATAGGGTGCCCAAGTGCCCAGCATTTTGTTCCACTGGATTTGGCACTCCAGAGACTTTCCCCGCTACTCTCCATCTTAAGTGTTATTAATTTGCATATTTTGTGAACTTGATAAGATATTGTCTGCCATTTGTAATTCTAAATGTGCTTTTAAATGGTGTATCTTCTGTAACATATTGAAGGTACACGCAAAGAAAAGAAAAATGACAACAATGATGTTTTATTCATTCTATGTAGTTGTTTAGATTAAAGGGATATCTTTAAATATAAAATTTATCAGTTCAGTGGGGTGTATTGTCATTTCAGACCTGTTAAAATGACTTGATTTTATCAAGACTTGATTTTATTATTTTTTGATGATTTTATGCACATTGTCTGTTAATTTCAATATACAATACAAATACACAAAAAAGCTCAAAATGCATGCATTTATTTATTTTATTAAAAAAAGGTAAAATTAGAGTATCCCCACTTCTTGTTAAGAGAGCCACATGGTTTTAAAAGCCATTTCGCAGCATGTTATTTTCTTCAGGATCAACAAGAAGTTGAAGAGCTGTTGCTGATTTTGAAAAAAAAAAAAAGTCCTGATGTCTTTTATATTTGCTTCCCTGTAGACGGGAAGCATCGCTTTGCCCAGATGTCGTGGTGGCTCAGATCGATCCGAAGAAACTGAAGAAGAGCCAGTCTGTAAATGTTTCAGTAAGTGAGATATAACAAAGTCCATTTCCACATGCTAATAGATTTATTTATTTATTTTAAAAAAATGTTTATGAAAAGTGTGTGTGTGCGTGTTTGGTGCAGGTGTCGGAATGCTGTGCTGCGCCGCCGGGATTCTCTCCCAGTCTGCAGTGGCAACAGCAACAAGTCAGCAACTTCTCTCAAATCCGACAGGTCTGTCATTTTCACTGGCACACGCTGCGTAAACATACTGAAATATTTTACAAATTCACTCCTGACTCTCTCCATCGGATCCATTTTAATCCTTCTTAAAGCGTTCTGGATTCTCCTGATTGGTGAGGAGGTGAATAACAGGAGTTGTGACAGTAATGCTTATTTACATGAATGAACTTATGTCTTGTTTCTGTTGTATTACCTTGAAGAGAGAGAATAGATAGATGTTCTCCAGGAAATTAACCTCAGTTTTTTTTTTTCTTTTCTTTCCAGAGCATCTCCAAACACCGGCAACACTGGAAAGAGCAGACTCTGGATGACAGTATTGTCATGGTGAGGAATTCAATACCAAGTTGAAATCAATTTATAAAAATGAGAACTGAATAATGAATGAGAAAAATGAGAATGGCTATTATTATACATACAAATATGAAATAATAGTTATGTTGGTGATGATGATGATAACAATAATAATGATGATGATGATAATATGCATCTAGATTAAAGTCTCATTGGAATATCAAGATTAATTTCTTTCCATGTGCAAAACCTTAGGCTGAAGGCTTCTATTTAAAGGATTTCATGGGCACTTATTTGAAAACTGAGTCTCAGAATGATAGCTCAAGTTAACCTGTACAGGTACAGGACTTTGATCCATTCATGCCGTTAATTGAAAGATTTGTGTTGGAGGTGTGAAAAGGTTTAGATTAAAGTCATTACCTGTGCAGTGAGAAACTACATATGTATACACCTGGATTAATATATTTAAGCAGAAACTCCTGAAATACTGCAAGAAATTATGTTTGAAGCTGTACTCCTCCATGTTAACTTGGGCCTTGATGATGTCATCATTCCCTTTTTAAATATCCAACCATAAAGTCTTTAAAATCGCAGGTATCAGCCTAAGATTTTCCACACAGACAAATTTTAGGATAGAGAGATTTTTTAGATTAACTTCCACCAAGTGCTGTCCTCTCCCTTAAAGATCAAACTAGATGTTTACGTCACCACAGTGACCACTGGGAACTCATTTTGCTCTCTTCGACACAATCGGAATACCCAGACCAAAAAGAAACACCTTTTCTTTCTGTCTTCAGCCCAAAGCAGATGATGGAGACGGATGGAGGAGATTTTGTTTGGGTGCAAAGATTTATCTGAATGTTACACAGAGTGACGAAGACACACAGAGTCTGGGACTCGATTATGTGAAGGTGGGAGAGTGTATACACACATATATTACAGCTGGATATCACTTTGTAGATGTACCATGTAACAGTGGTTTGTTGTTTCTTGTATAATAATCTTATTGTGAAAGATAAATCTGACTGTATTCCAGATATATTTAATAATAAATCATTGTTGCTATGTATCAGTCCATCATCAACATGCAGGAATCACTGATTCTCTCGTTTTATTCCTTCAGCTGGGTTTCCCTCCACTCCTTAGCATCGTTAGCAGACTCTCACAGGTAATTAGAACTGTACAGGATTATTAACACTTGTCATTAACACTTGCGTTACTCTGATACGTGTACTGATGAAGTGCACTAATGATGTTGCATTATAATATTACTGAGTTTCTATTTCTTTCATTTCTCTCTGTTCTTCAGACAAACGTACTGTCTGTGCTCGAGTCCCTGATCAGCTGGTTTGAGGAGAACCACTTTGTTCCTCAGCTGGTTTGTTTTCACACATCAAAAATTTTTTAGTGAAAGTGCATATAAAAAAAGATTCTGATTTTGAGGTATGATGTTCTTTGATTAGATAAACTAAAGGTTGCAGATGTTTTTTAACTAAGTTAAATAAAGCCCATATAGACATAGTACCAACATTAAGTTTTTATTTATGTTCATAGGGCCAATGGCTTTATGCATTATTGGCGTGTTTGGAGAAACCCCTCCTACCGGAAGCACATTCACTCATCAGACAGCTGGCGAGGAGATGTTCTGCAGTGCGGGCTAACCTGGTACACACACACACACACACACACACTTTTACCCTGTACAGATCTCCATTACGTGTATCCTCTCCCTTCTATGCTTTGGGTGTAGAGAGGAAATGACATCACTGCCTTTTCTGTTCCAGGACAATAAAGATGATGAGCGTTTATCAGCACTGAACCTGATGATCTGCATAGTAGCAAGGTAACTAAAGTTAATGTCATGGCCAGTTGCTTATGTATGGGACAAGCGATAATCATATCTTAATTACTCATAATTAAGCCATAAAAATGATCAAAATATCAACAGTGCTTACAAAGAAACAATTTTATTATATGTTTAACTTCTCTGGAGTCGCTGTGGTATAAAATTCTAATAAAAATCTCTGAATGAAATTTGAACTGACCATTTTTAGACTTATTTAAAAAAGGAATTAAATAAAATAAAAGCTTGCATATAAAGATTGTCTGTTTCTCTTAAACTGTGCTGTTTCATTAACTGTTTTTGTGTATACAATATAAACCTGACCAATGGCTCCACACACAGGAGGGAGACATTTTAATACGAAAAGTGTTTTGTAAGACAGAATTTACATACATACATGGTGCGGTAATCGTTTTCATATGTATGATCGGACTCTTAATTTTTTTTTGGTACTAACAAAAGTATCCTTCAAATGTCCTAAGCAACCAATGGGTTATCTCCCTTCTATTGCAATAAAACTTAGCAGGTCATTTGATTACATAGTTTAATTATATAATTTCCTATAATTTCAAGAGAAAAGGAAGCTAAGGCAATGTCAGAATTTTAATTTAAAATAAATTTATTAAACCTTTACCTGTACCAGCTCACAGGGTCAGAAAGTACAACATGATGTAACGGTACTTCACACAAAAGGCATAACTTGACACAGACTCTTACAAAAAGGTTTGTGAAATAAAAATAGAGTCTAAGCAAAACATAATTAAGAACACGATTGCACAAACTAGGTACAATTATTGACTAAAAAGCGGCCATGCACTTGTGTGGAAACAGCCTCGTTCTGAAATTCTGAAGAAACCTAAGTAGCACTGTTCACAGCGTGTGGAGGCTCCAAACTTGCACCAGAAGGGCAGTCAATCGGCGTTGTATGTTTAATTCTGGATTTCTTGTGTTAAAAAAAATTAATTTCATCAGGAAGCTGTTGACGCAAGGTTTTTTGCCAGCCATGAGCAACAAACTTTTTTCATGCAGGACCAAAATCATTTGTGGGCTGTGATGAGAAACTAAACATCTAATTATGCAGGGCTTGGATATTTCCTGGTATTTTCTGCCAATTGTAGAGGTAGGACCGTCTGCTAAATGGTTAGTTTGTTACTTTTTAAGTTTCTCAGCTATAAAACTTATATAGATAATAATAATAACACATTATAATAATAATAATAATAATAATAATAGATAATAGATTAATAGTTCATATATCAAATGAGAACAAACAAAAAAATCTATATTTTAATGCATTAAAGCATATTTTGGCCTGTATCTCCAAAGTAATACTTCTGACTAATTTTGCTAGATCAGGTCACATAAAAACAGTGGGATATTCTCGTATTTTTGCACGCTCACAAGAGAGAAATAGAAGCCTTTTCAAACTGGCTAATGCAAACTATGAAACAAATTTTTGCAGATTGCTATTAGCAGATTGAAACTGTAAGTAAAAACCACCTGACAATGAAATATGCATATGTTTGTGTAACAGGTTTGGATGGCTTGCCTTTAAGGAACCATCTGAGTGACACAAACGCTCCTGTGATAATGATGATGAATTTTGTGTGTTTGTGCAAATATTTAACTTGTTCTTTGTTTTTAAGGTATTTTGAACAAAATGATTTGGCTGATAAAGAGTGAAGATGGAGTGAACAATGCCTGGGCTACTGAATATGACTTTTCTCTTCTGGACACTTTTGTATTTGAAGAAGTTTAAAGATGATTTAAGAAATTATGAGTATTTTCTGATATCGCTTTTTAGTGTCACATTTTTGTCACTGTTCAGAAAAAATAACTGTAATAAAATTATAAAAGTATAAACATAAAAAATGGTTCTCCTCAAATAAAATGTAAATAATAAGATATATTTCATTTTTCTCTGTTACTATTTTGTTTTATATGAAAGTTTGATGTCAGACAAGGTGGCAAGGTGGTGTGGTAGCATATTAGTGGTGTAGTGGGTGTGGGTGGACATCCAGGTGACTGGTGTGACGTCACCCCTGTGACGACCCCTCATAACGGAACAGCCGAAAGAAGATAAATCGAGGAAGTGAAGAAAAAAGAGAGAATGTCACAAAGAGATTATGTTCTTTATGATTATGTAAGAAAGATATGACGTCATATAGTGTTTTTTAATGTGGAAATCCCTCCGTTAGATTCTGAGTTATTGTCACATATACACGCTGACACACTTGACCAGTCTCATGACCTCCCCCTGGTCGATGAAGGTAATAATCACTACACTATGATAGTCACAGTGACACTTGGACCCCTAATAACAATGCCTGACTGACCCGCCCAAAAACTAGTAACGGCATTTCCTATTCGTCGACTTTTCTGCCAATTAACGCGGTTGCTTTTCTAGTTTCTCATTGGTTAAGGTTATTGTCAATCAAACGGCTTGCTTCCCGCTCACACCCATCTTTTAGAGCCTATTGCTGAGTTTATGAACGTTAGCAGAACGGTTGATGATTAGCAACATGGCGGTGGCTGTACGCGCTTTACAAGACCAGCTCGAAAAAGCGAAAGAAAGTTTGAAGAATGTGGACGAGAATATAAAGAAACTAACTGGCAGGGACCCAAACGAGTTGCGGTATATATACAGAACTATATACTTAAATATACTTCTTGTATATTTTATTTTGTAGAAAGTGTCTAAATGCTAACAAATGAACGTTAGCTTGTTAGCCTAGCTAGCTAGATTAGCACGCTAATCTTTCTTCAGTGTTACTCTTAATGATAACTATGACTTTTGAGGCGAAATCATTGTTTTTCGTTTTTGTCAGTATTCCATAATGTAATTTAACTTTTTTTATCGATTGCATTTCCCCCTCCGATGCTTTATTACCTCACTAGTCATGCTAAATGAATGCTAGCTAGCACAGCCATGCTGCATGTCGCCGTGGTATCCTAAGTTACTTTAGCAAAGCTAGTAAAGAAGAACGCGTTCCTGTGAATTTGTAAAATTAAAAACACGACACTTTTTCAAATAAATGTGCTAGTAATCAGTAATATGCAATAAATCCCAGAAAGGTGCGTTTGAATGGCCATTATCTGTACAGCTTCTACATTAACTCGTGTAGAGGCCTATTGGTTTGGATCTTATGTGGTGCACACCTGTAAGGGTACCGATAAGTACCCTTTCTACAACGTTCTATTCAGACTATGAACACAGATGATAGGATAATTGTGAAACGTAGTGTTTGTTTTATCTCTTTGTAGGAAGTGACTACAATATTTGTAATGCCTAGTCTTCTCTACAAAGTGTTTTGAGTAAGATTTGATGCATGTCATTATGACCCTCCCCCCTTCCCAAAACAGGTTGGGTCAGACCAGACGGCTTTCCATCCCAGGCCCAGGTGGAGGTAGGGGCCGAGGAATCAATATACTGAGGTATATTTCACATTAATTTTAATGAGACTTATGAGGCTTAGATGCAGAAAATGCATGAAAATGGCTTTTATGAGTTTGGTTATTAACGTTTCCATGATTTTTTCATGAATCTAAAATATGACAAATGTCAGATGTAAAGTACATGCTCAATATGTCCATGAAAAAAATGGCTGAGAAGGCGGAACCTGTACTGTCATTGGTAGAATATGATTGTGGTCAGTGGATATTAGCTAATGTGTTTGTCTATCCAGATATTTCTGATTTACCCTTTATTTGTACCCGATATTAACTATGCATCCAATAAATAAACTCAGCAAGCGGTGCTAATAAGTGTGACAGAAAGGATCCATCAATTTCTGAGACTTGTTCAAACATGGGATCGATGAATCAGGTGTGGCAAACTCGTATCAGAGTTTTTCGAATGATGTCCAGGCTGAATTTCAGTCAAGTGTGCTACAAAATCTGGCTTCCCATTGTTTTATTCTAATGTACTGCCTGACAATGAACTTCAAAATCCAGGGTTTACGTTAAGATGTGGCATTGTATGTTTGTGTGTGTATATGTATATATGGGTAACTTCACTGGCTGTTTCATTTAAACAAGGCATTTTCCAATTCATTTTCCACAAATATTAAACTTTCTGGCACCAGCTGTCATTTTTATTCAACGAAACTGAAAGATCCAAAGAGTAATGTTGCCCTCTGCAGGTTAGAGATGAAGGTTACTCTGTGCTGAAGTTTGAATTAAGAGGAAAAATGAGTCTAAATGAAATTTCCCGCTGTATTTATACATGGATGCCTATGCATGCATGACTATGGGTGGAGTGGAGTGAATCTTTAAAGCAAGTGAATATGAAAAATTTTAAGTAACTTTATAAATATATAATGTATATAATACTATAACAATTATTGTTGATTTCTGTACACGTTTAATCTTGTTAACAATCTTGTTTGAAGGCGTGGACTCTCCGATGGTGGCGGTGGAGGACCCCCAGCCAAACAGAGGGACATTGAAGGGGCACTCTTGAGGTACACTAACCGGACAGCTGATAATCCAAAACTGTTGCTTAATCCGATCATTTTTTATGTTTTGCTTTATTGTTTGCTCCACAGGCTGGCGGGGGATCAGCGAGCCAGGAGAGATTCACGGCATGACAGTGACGCCGAGGATGAGGACGACGTCAAAAAAGTAAGAGGTCTAACTTGTACTTAAAGATGAACCCTGAGTCATGGCCTTATTGATTTATTCATCTAGGTCTAATAAATATGTAGAACAGTGCTTTTTCGCAATGTAGATAAATATTCTGCTAATTAACACAAGTTTTCTGTTCCTGTGCAGCCGGCGTTGCAGTCATCAGTAGTCGCTACCTCCAAGGAGCGCACACGTCGAGATCTGATTCAAGATCAGACCATGGATGAGAAAGGGAAGCAAAGGTAGCAGATGGGTTCTCCCCCTGAATTAATTTTCCTTATGTTTGTTTTAGTGTGTTTGTGTTAATACCTGTGCCGCCATTATGCTTCTGTGTTGGTGGGCGGGGACAAACTTGTTAAGGCAGGTACAAGAACAGAATGAGTGAGAGTGTGTGTGATTCTGGGCACGGTTGCCCAGAATCCCAGATTATACTGAAATTATTCAGTATAATCGATTTGTGGCATAACTCTAGTATAGTGTTAAATAAAACATTATACCTGTGTATTTTTTTTAAATGATCAAAATGTCCTGCTCCTTATGTAGTGAAAATAGTTTTTAATCCAGTTCACACCAAAAGGTAAACAAAGGGAGGGTGGTTTTATATATATTAGTAGTTTAGTTTTTGCTTTCATTCCTCTTTTCTGTCACATTACACTTTATCTCATTAAATTTGATGTGTGTTTTCTCTTGCTACCCATCACATAAGTGTGATTGAATAATTCATTATTATAATTGTGTTGAATAAAGTTTTGTTTTGCTGCAGGAATCGCCGCATGTTTGGCCTGTTGATGGGAACATTGCAGAAATTTAAGCAGGAGTCCACAGTGTCCACAGAAAGGGTATTTTAGGAGTTTTACACACCTTTTTTTCCCTGCAGCGCAGCAATGTCTGTCTGAAATGAGACTAAGCAAACAGGTTTATTTATTTATTTTTTTTTCCTTTATTATCCTTTTCAGCTTAAGAGACGGCAGGAAATCGAGCAGAAGCTGGAAGTGCAGGCAGAACAGGAGCGTAAGAAAGTGGAGAGTGAGAGGCGTGAGCTGTTTGAGGAGAGACGAGCCAAACAGACGGAGCTCAGACTTTTGGAGCATAAAGTGGAGCTGGCTCAGCTGGTAATCTTCCACTTCATCCATCTTCTTTTAACTGAATTCTGATTTTAGAAAGACTCCTTACATTTTCAGGACTTTGTCATTTATCATTTACTGCAAGCTAGTTTCATATTTTAATGATTGTGATCTTAATGTAAATCTGTACTGAAATGTAGATGCTTATATGCTTAAATATGTTTGGTTTTTATGTAACATTAATAATTGAAGGTCTTTCCTGTGCTTCAGTTAGAGATGAAGTACATTGAGATGATGTATTTAGTTTTGTATCTGATTTTTTATTTGTCTTTTCCCTCTGAAGCAAGAGGAGTGGAATGCCCACAACATGAAGATTGTTAAGTTCATTCGAACCAAGACCAAGCCTCCGCTACTGTACCTGCCGGGTCGAATGTGTTCAGCCACACAGAAGCTCCTGGAAGAGTCTCAGAAAAAAATGAATGGTAAAGTATCCTGTGGGACAGAACCGAAACTGAACAAGTCACTGTGTTCAGGTGTAAAAATTGGAGGATGAAACATCAATCATAAAAACATGCTAAATATTTCAAACTGTTCTCCATGTGGTTTAGACCACATTTATTTTTGGAAGACTTTACCTGCATGTGTTCTCGTTTTAAGTTTGTAAGCCTCTTAACTGGACATGCAGGTGTGCGGAACATTGATCCCAATAAAGAGGGCATTAGTGGCTCAGTGGTTAAGGCTGTGGGTTACTGATTCAATCCCCAGTCCAACCATGCTGCCAGAGTTGGGCCCTTTAGCAAGGCCCTTAACCTTCAATTACGCAGTTGTATGATGAATTTAAGTCTGGATAAATAAAATGTTTACTACTGATCTGATTTTTCCCTTTGCAGCTATGTTTGATGAGAGACGCCAGGCATTCGCTGAGCACCTGAACAAGATGGAGGCTCGGCCGAGGCGTCAGTCTCAGCGTGTTGGAAAAAAGGAAACGGAGAACTCTGAAGGGCAGAAGAAAGAAGAGGAAAATGAAGAGGAGGGTAAGCAGAAGGAAAGGCTGACAGGTAAACGACATGATGTAGAGATGGAGGATGAGGAGGAGGAGGAGGAAGCAGAGGAGGAAATGGAAGAGAGGGATGAGAGTTCAGAGGTCAGGGAGAGGGGGGGAGAGCAGGAGGAGGAGGAGGAAGTGATGGAGAAAGAGGAGGGGAAGGGAGAGAAAGATGAGGAGGAAAAGGCAGCAGTGGAGGATGGGGAGGTAGAGGAGAAGATGGAGGTTGAGGTAATAGTGAGGGATTTAGAGGGAGAACAGCAGCAGCAAGAAGAAGAGCAGGAAAAGAGTCCAGAGGTAGAAGAGGTAGGTAATGATAGAGAGGTAGAGAAAGAGCAGGAGAAAGAGAGCCATCAGGATGAAGCTGTCGAGTCCCCAAAAACCCCCGAAAACGACACCGAGGTTCGAGTCGAGGAATCTAAAGACCCTCCTGTAGAAGTTTCCACACATCCATCACCCAAAAAGGACATCACAGAGCAAGGTGATGCTCTCGAGCCCCAAAGTCACACTGAACCCTCAGAAGAAGCGTCCATGCAGGCACAGGAGGTGGTAATTAAGCCTCAGGAAGCAAAGAAGGCAGAGGAGGAAGTGGATGATGCTCGAGGTCGAGCTAAAACAAAAACGTCACGTAGCAGAAGTCGGAAGAGCAGCAGCAGCTCTTCTTCAAGCTCCTCATCCAGTTCCTCGTCAAGCGGCTCGAGCTCGTCCTCCAGCAGCTCCAGCAGCTCTTCATCAGCCTCGTCGTCTTCGTCGTCAAGCTCGCGGTCACGCAGCCACAGCAGAGAGCGCCGCAGGAGGAATTCGGAAAGGCGAAAGAGTGACAGGAGCCAAAAGACAAGTAAGAGCAGCAGTGGGCACAGAGAAAGGAAGGAGTGGTCCAAGGAGAAGGACAGGAAGAGGACCGGCTCGGATGGAAACAGGTCGGGAAAACGCTCATCACGCAGCGAGCGGGACCGGAAATCAGACCGGAAAGAGAAAAGGCGCTAAAGAAAACTACCAATCTCTTTTTGTATAATAAGTGAGAATTGTGTATGAAGAGGTGAAGTTGCCTTAAGATTGTTCATTTTAAATTAACCTTTCATACCTTTTTGTTTTTTATTCACCTCTTGCGTTTATCTCGTATCTTCCGAGCTTGCTGTCTTAATTTTTAGCATTTATAAACATTGATTTTAACCAAACGCAAAAAAACCCACACTCGATCACTCACCTCTCTTGTAATATCTTAATCATAGAAAATGGCTGAATGCACCATGGCGAGTTTCTCGTACTGATCGCGGGTGTTTTTGACCTCAGTATTGTTGGTCATCGTGTCCTATTTGTAAGGTAGAGTAGAGATCTTGTTTTGGCTACTTGTGCTGTGCCGATGTCTGTGTTCAGTTTCTCTGTAAATGTCAGATGCTCGTTGTGCCAAGTGAAGTGCGACGTCCCTGATTTTTGGGAGAGTCGCTGACCTTTTGGATAAATGAAGTGTAATGATGCGTTGGGAGGAATTTGAATAAAATGCGGAACATGATAACCTTTTGCTTATGTTGATTTCTTTTCTGTGTGGTGGTGATTTGGTGCGTGATTGAGCACTTTTATTAAAAAGATTTTTTTCATGTTTTTCCACATTTGTTTGCTATGAAACTAGTTAAGTTTTTAATTTTCACTTTGCTGCTTTTGCATTAAAAGAAAACATTTAGATGTACAAAAAGCTCAGTGTACAAAGAGTCCTTATATTCCATTTAACTTTTCAGTGCTGTAATATGGTAACATGAATTCAAATACCTTACACCTCAAAAATACTGTAAGTTATAGGAAACATAACCTCTAATTGCATTCATCTGCTCTTGAAGCCTGTTACACCAAAATTAATTTATGAGGTTTAATAATACACCTGAAAGACCCAAAACGTTTTATAAAGTCTTCAAATGCACCAATAACTCCTAACCCTAGCAGTAATCTTTTAACGTCTGATGGTACATAAAAACGACAAATATACAATGTAGAGATACTGTGTAAGCCTAATAACACGTGAATGGCCTGTAATTACACCTGAAGTCCTGACCTGATATAATTATTTTGAGCCTTATGGTTTGTGGGTAAGAGCAGTTATTGTCCTTATTGTGTATTAAATAAAGGATAATGTACAGTGAGCTGATCATTATGGTAAAAGCTTCAATCATCCTACTGGGTTTAATTTGATGCAAAATATTGATTTTATATGGATTTTCTTTCTTCTATTAATGATGTGGCCATGTAATAACAGACCTGATAGTGTTATTTTGTGTTATGTCATTGTTCAATCCAATGCAATTTTATTTGTATAGTGCCAATTGACATTGCCACAAAGCAGCTTTACGAAGTCAAAACAAATTTGATAAAGAATTTCAACATTTCTTCTACAAAACCTACACGTCCTCAGTAAGCAAGCAGGCGGTGACATTGGCAAGGAAAAATCTCCTCAGACAGCTCAGAGAAGAAACCTTAAGAGGAACCAGACTCAGAAGTATAGAACTTTACTATAGTTTACCATGATGTGTAGTTGCTTATTTTTACAACTAATTTATATAAAATCAATATTGCATAGTAAATTTGTACTGCACTGGGATGGTGCATTTTGATTGGTCCTATATATACATTGTCCAAATGAATGCGCATGAACTGAAATTATGGACAGAGTTTGTTGGTCACTTGGAGCAGATAGCATTGTCATCACAACTTAAAATGGGAAAGTAACTATCTAAATCTCAGTTTTGTTTCATTTTCTTCCCCCTGTATCTCTGTGTAGTAAAACTTTGAACTTAAAGTGTAAAAACTTTTTTATGGCGCATGGATTAGTTTTCATGTAGTATGTATTAAAAAGATTGCTTAAAACACAATACCACTTGCTCGGCTCGTAAAATTGAGTTTACTGGGACACGACGCAGTATTGTACACTTGCTTGCACATGTGTGTACATCATGAGTCAAAAACTAATGGATACAATTAATCTCAATTTACTGATTTTGTTTCCATGTAGAATATACCAAAACACTTATCAGATTCATGGTGGATATTGCTGATTGTCCCCTCAGTGGTCTATCTCAGGACCTATTCAATGATAAGAATTATTTTTGTTGTCAGGATAGTATGGTCATACTGAGTGACCAAAAAGGAGATGGTCAGAAGCCCTTGAGTTTATTCTAGGGTTTTTCAATTTATAAAGTTCTGTTGCTCTCCACATGGTGGCAGTAGAATTGCAGGTGAAACTCAGCAGTGACTGCGATGTTATGTCCCACTGACCCTGTCTATCAGAGAAGCACTCTATTATAGTCTATTATAGCAGTAGCACTCTATCATTTATGAAATCTACGCAACCTACTTTATCCTGATGTGAGTGATGATGTGAATTAACAGAGCTGATGAAAACGAAACCCGAAAGGCGGTTTCTGTGCTTGGGAATGTTTCAGATGGTAGTTGGATGTGGGAATATGTTTGTTTCGTCTTGGTTCTGTGAACTTGCACCTGAGCAGAGCATCATCTCTGAATAAGACTTTCAGAGCATATTCTAGATTGTTCTTTTCTTTCCAGCATAAAAATAAATAGCTCTGAATATCACAAAAATGAAACTGGTCTGTATTTACCTATATTCAGAGTTAAACTTTAAGTGGGTGTAGCCTAAGCTTCAACTACAGTACGGCTCTTAATTGCTTTCATTTACTCGCTCAGTTGCTCGACTGCTTAATCCTATTAGGGTCTGGAGGTTTAGGATCCTATTTCAGCTGACTTTGGGTAAAGGTGAGGTACACCCTGAACAGCTCGCCAGACCATCTATTCCTAATGTTGATGTCTATGGACTGTGGGAAGAAACTGGAGTACCAGAAGGAAACCCACTGCCTCAGCATGATGAAGGTGGGGGTGGAGGAGTGCGCTTGTGTCTCCTAGAATCGCTGACTCTCAGACTTCTGGGTGACCATAGACAAGGCAAGGCAAGGTCTTGTGTGTATATATATATATTCAGACACCGATTCATGTTGTGGTGTAATTTAGCATACCGAGGAAACTGGGCAATCCAGTGGGGCCTATGTGGACATGGGAGGAACATGTGAACCTCCTTAAAGACATAAAGCAAAGATCAGGATCGAACCCATGACTCTGCAAGTGTCAGGCAACAATGATAACCACCTGCTACCTTCCTAGGAGTTCAATCTGACCGCGCAGTAAGTTAGCAGAGCTAGTGCTCAAGGTCATGATCATGTACAAAAACAATGAATTGTATTATGGGCAGAATTAATTGGTCCCTTTTTATGGCCATTATTGACTTCAAGTGTCAATTTAATGCTGGAGAAATACGTTCAGCATCGTTCTGCTTTTAAATGAAGTGTAACATTTGTTTCAAGACAAAATTCAATTCAATTCAGTTTTATTTGTATAGCACTTTTTACAATTGACATTGTCTTAAAGCAGCTTTACTTAGTAAAAGTAATTTAAGGAGGAATTTAAAATTTTTCTACATCCCCCTACACAACCCCCTACACATCCCTAATGAGCAAGTCCATGGTGACAGTGGCAAGGAAAAACTCCCTCAGTTGACACAAGGAAGTAACCTTGAGAGGAACAAGGCTCAAAAGGGAAACCAATCCTTATTTGGGTGAAGCCATAAAAATACAAACCATATAAGAAAACGTTTTCTACAGTCCAACATGTAGTCCGGTAGGATATACCACAACTGTAAGTCCTGAATAATTGTAGCAAAAGAGTTTATATCACCATCAGTGAAAAGTTGTCTTCACAGTCGCTGAGTGCAGATCTAAGCCCATATGGATTTTCATCAGCAAGAGCGAGGGGCCACCAAGATGAGAACTCCAGCCAGCATCAGCACACCAGAACAGACCACAGGACTCAGAAAGCAGAAGGATCAGGGGGATCAGGGGGATCAGGATCACCGGCACCCAAGAAGTAGCATGTGTACCTCAGCAAAAACAGAAAAAAAAGGGGATGGGGGGTGTTGTCAGGCATGCTCATAACAGTGTAATGGTAAAATAAGAGTTTATTAGTGCTGGGTGCAAGCAGGGACTCCGGCATGACTAAATATGGCGGCATAACTAAAGAGAGAGAAACCAGAAGGAAGGCAGATATGAGGGCACCCTGAAACGTTGGGCAATCAGCCATTCCACTGTCATGTAGAGTGAGAGAGCGACAGCATCACAACGTCACAGTTTAACAGAACTTTCTATGACTGAGAAGCCCCAGATCTGCTCCTTTACCTAATAAAAGAACAAAATGCTTAACTAAACAAGTAGGTTTTCAGCCTAGTCTTAAAAACAGAGACTGTGTCTGAGTCCCCAACTTTAGCTGAAAGTTTATTCCATAATTGTGGGGCTTTGTAAGATAAAACTCTACCCCCTGCAGTAGTCTTCAGTATTTGAGGTATCACTAAGCAGCCTGCACCTTTTGATCTAAGTGGGCGAGCTGGATCATAAGCAACAAGAAGTTCGCTAAGA
>JBCNYG010000020.1:14963521-14974653 GCA_039654305.1 Porochilus rendahli
CTAAGCAGCCTGCACCTTTTGATCTAAGTGGGCGAGCTGGATCATAAACAACAAGAAGTTTGCTAAGATAATGTGGTCAAAGACCATTAATTAACAAAATGAAAGTTTAAAGGGATGGGGTAAACATGGAGATTCTTTATCGGAAGCTCTTTTTCTGGGAATTGTGTTTACACTTTTCTTGTGTGTGTGTGTGTGTGTTTGCCACACATTGCCAAACGCTGATGCAATACTGTTCTCAGTTCCTTGCTCAGCCAAACTCAGTTTATTTAGTGTTTAGGGATGTGAAACATATCTCTTGAAATATTCAGCACACATGCCCGGAAACTTTTTCACACTGCTGTTACACATTTTTCATGTAAATGCTCGCAGGCAGGTTGCTAACATAGATCCTCATTTTCACATTGCCCTCAGTGGGCAGCAGAGTGAGAGAGAGAGAGAGTTTTTCTAATATGTATTTAGCTTTAATACACTTTCATCTCAGAATAGGAACCACTTGTTGTGCTGCCTCAGATTATAAACAAGAAATATAACAGCATGTGGACCAACAACCAATCAGAACAGAGAGGTGGGTTATTCAGGTAAAATACTGAGTGATGAGGCGGAGTTACTGTTACTACCTGAACGGTGATAATTTTTTTTTCTTTCATTTGGGAATTATTACTTTTAATTAATTTTTTTAATTACAGAAGCTCCTGATATTCTTTATCCATTTATTGTTGTCAGTGAAAATATTTATTTCCTGTTGTCACTTGTGTTACAGCAGTTATAAATACTCTGTTTATATTGTTTAAAATCAGGTTAATAAAGTAAAAAACAGAAATCGCAGTTTGTCATGGGACTGAGAAACTAATAAAGTGTAAACTCCTTTATCATAAAGATGTCATAGAACATAAAGTTATAGTTTTTATCTCTGCCACTGGAAGCCTCTTCTGCTATGTGTACATGCCCATGTGGATAGTCCTTCTCTCTCTCTCTCTCTCTCTCTCTCTCTTTCTCTCTCTCTCTCTCTCTCTCTCTCACACACACACACACACACACACACACTTACTCATTTTTTTGCTAAATCCCATGAAGGTGGGGTACACTCTAAACAGTTTGCCAGACAATTGCATAGCCAACACACACAACACTCTCACGTCTAGGGGCAATTTAGAACAGCCAGTACATGTACATGTTTTTGTACTGTGGCAGGAAACCCATGCAAGCACAGGGAGAACATGCAAACTCTACACAGAAACACCCTCTCCTAGCCTGGCACTCAATCCACTAGGTCACTGAGACGCCCTGTGGACAATCTGTTTGTATAGAAACAGCAACATATTAGAATTAATGAGCACGTTATTTATAAATGAAGCTGTTACAGAATGTTAATGACCAACCAGAATCCAGAATTAAATCCATTGCTTGAGTATGAATTCAGAAACACGTTTATTCTCTATGCATTTCCGTTTGTGTCATTGTGAAATCATGTCAGTAATGACGATACGAAATCTTTGATCTTGCAGGATAGCATCATGATCAAATAATTTTTATAAATGACTCTGCAACAACACAAAGTTCATCTTCAAGAACATTGATTCCAAACTTTTGATCGCTGATGTGTACGTGTGTGAGTGCAAAGTGAGCCGTCAGCTTTTCTCTACCTCATTAGTGCCGTGTGTCTGATGAAGCAGAATGATGAAGATCTCCTATCGACCCTCTCTGCAGGAAGAGCTCTGGATAAACAGTACTCAGAGGGAGACGGGAGATTTCAGCGGCCGTGTTTCCCTTTCACGCCGGATGATTCTTTACAATCCTCACGTAGTCTCTAGGAAGTTGTGAACCAGTTCCTTATGCTGACGTACACCATTTTCATTTGAAATGCCAGTCATGGACATGCAGTGGTGTTGAGGATTCGTCATGCCACACCCCAACCCAGTTGAACTCAACTGACTCTAGCTTAGCAAGCTAGCTAAATATGAAACGGAAAATAATTTATAATGAGTGTTTTAGAGCTGTGGAGGATTTCTCAATTCAGCCTGTCCACAAGACATGCAAAAGTGAAAAAGCATGTCCAAAAACACACCAGAGAACCATTTACTGCTTACAGTCTCGTAAAGGTACGTGTAAAAGTACATGACCTCCACCAACCAGGGAGGGGTAAGAGCAAGCATGTGCCCCCTCCATGAAACATGATCTTCACAAACTGCTGCACATGCATATTTAGGGGCAGCCTAACACTTGGAGGGCAAGTGAAATCCACCCCCTTGTATGCATGAGCCCACAGATGTCCATGGTTGGCTAGTGATCGCTTTAGGTGACAGGGAGGCAACTGTATGCCATCTTTCCCTCCCATGGGAGCTCGGCCAATTAACTCCCATTTAACTCCAATTAACTCGCCAAATAACTCCCTCCTGTGGACTGTCAGTCATGAATGGCTGTATGCATCAACCTCGATTGCAACTCGTGTTTTCCAGCATGATAGCGACTCACCTTGTTGATGCACTGATCAGAAGCAGATCTAGAGAGTATTTAACTGGACAAATACAAAATTAGTACAGGATGAGCTATCAGTACAATTTAAGTGTAACACAAAACAACCCACTCACTCCTTTGCTGGACTGCTTGATCTCATTAGGGTCACGGGGAAGCTGGAGGCTCTCTTAACCAACACTGGGCGAAGGCTGGGTACACCCTGAACAGCTCGTCAGACCATCGCCTGGCCAATATATTTGGATTGCGGGATAAAACTGTAGTACGGGTAGAGGCTGTGGTCATGCAGACTCCTCAGAGCAAGGCCCTTGTCAGCTACAAGATTCGATTCCAATGGCTGTAAAGCAACAGTGGTATGTAATGTGGAACAGCAAATGAGATGTGAGACGTTCGAACACTTGAGAATGACCTTGTGAAAACTGGGATATCCTTTGAAATCTAGATACACTCTGCAGAGTTATAGTGCATCCTAGCTGGCTTGCTAGCAAGTTAACTAACTACCAAACAGAATAAAGCTCTCGCACATTCAAAATAAATAAATAAATATATCTAATGACCTGTAATGCAAACTAAATTCTCAAAGTTTCACTGGTTGCGGAAGTACAGTTTGAGCTTCCAGTGTTTAATACAAAAATCTTCACGTCATTATATTTTTATAAACACTAAAATCAATAGTGCATGGATTGACTGAGACAACCTAGAGCACTTGACTTGAGAGTATAAACTCTTCACTTATATAAAAGAAGAAGAGTGAGCCTGTGTGTTAGCAGATGATAAAACAATTCTTTATTTTCAGTTTATGAAAGTGAGCTTGTTTAGTTGTACCGCTGAGAGCAGAACAAATCGATACCTGGAGAACTTTTAATGCGGCGCTGTCCCTAATTTTCCGTGTATTTTGTGCAGACGTCCCTTGTCAGTGGTCAGCGTTTTCCCTTCCTCATTTAAGGCAGAAAAGTCCAGCGCTCGGATCAATAGGCACACTTTCCCCCCTGAGTTTCAAAGACAGCGAGATCGTGCAGGGCTTAATGAAAGTGCTGGCTCTCAGCTCTCAGTCGGCATGCACGTGTGTGTGTGTGTGTGTGTGTGTGTGTGTGTGTATGTGTGTCCTTTAGAGCTGCCTTCCTGCTGACGGTGAGCTAATATCTGTCAGCTTGGCCTCTTAAACAGTTTGTTCTTAAAGAGCTGAAAAGCTTTCAAAGTGCCAAAGATAAAAGTCAGCTCAGGGTTACACTAAACTCATCTGCATGTTAGCATGATTATGTAATTTAAAAAATATCTTGTCAGTGTATGGGACAGCATGGTGTCTCAGTGTTTATCACGGTCATATCACAGTGAGATTATCCAGGATTCAAACCTCGCAGTCAATTGGGTGATTTCTTTTCTTTCTGGAGTTCTGCATGTTCTATCTCTTCCTCTTCTCTCTACATTTCCCATATGTGTGAATGTGAGTGTGAAAGACTCCTGAAACAGACTGGTGAGGTGTTCAGGGTGTAACCCTCCCTCTCACATGAGGTCAACTGGGATTGACTCCATCTGCTTCGCGAACCTAGACTAAAAAAATCCACAAAACAAGAAAATAAAATAGATAACCGGGGTTCAGACGCTCCAGCCGAAAGGGTTATTACATAATATGCCAAAATAGAACAAGCATAGCAAGTTTGAAAACCCCAAAAAACGAAAGTTTGATGGACAGACGGAAGGACAGACATATGGACGGAACCCATTCCTGTAGCTCCCGAGCCACTTTGTGGGCGGTAGCTAAAAATACGTCCCCAAATCCCTCCTAAATAATGTTTTCCTCTATTACTGAGAGTGAAGATCCAATATATTGGTATAAAATCTTGGCATTATTCCCTTAGCCTCAGGTTTAATGTCTAGAATTGAATCAGAAGAGTTAATTGATTCATGAGATATGCTGTTAGAACAAATGCCTACTTAACCTGCACCAACAACATAAAAATCTTTTATTCTTCTTTATATACCGCATCTTAATTTTCCTAAGTGTTCCATGATTTATTCACGGGGCATGTCACCATAAATAGAAGTCAACATGAAGTTTATTAACATTAAAGAGTACATGTATATTGTTCATCCTTACAGCATAATTTGTGCATAATGCAACAGTTTTTTATTGTATTTAAGCAATACAAAGCTTATTTTACCATATATTTCCATAAAAGCACAATACTGGGTAATTGTATCCTGTGGAGGATTAACCTATGTGGAAAAACAATTTTTTCCTGAAAGTGATATGAACTTGTTGGGCCGGGTTGTCCAGCGCAAGTAAACAAGCAGCAAGAGACTAAAACTCCTGTCATACTAAAGGCTCTTACCTTTTACTGGTCCGTTTTGGTGAGGCGCTGCTCCTGTCTGTTGTCGTCCTTTGACTTTTTACGAAGTAATTCTTTAGGAACAGCATATGGTTTTAGACATAAAAGCTTGGGTTTCGTGCCAAGTAGTTCTGTCTGGAGGTCACACCAATAGCATGTCGGCTTGAAGCAGTCTTAGCAGACTACTGTAGGGCGTCCGAAAGCACTGGCAGATAATGTGCTATCTTAGATACTAGAACTGCATGCAGCCAAGCCAATAGGACAAAACAATGAATTTGCATCACTACCAGAGCTGGAACAGCCAGTGAAGAAGGCAGCATGCCACTGCTCATGCTTAATAGTAGTAGCAGTTTGGCATCACTCACGCGTACTTGACAAGAAACAAGGACTGACATTGCCTGACGGAACCACTGATGTGATATGTGATTGTTTTTATAGAGCTTATAATACAATTTCAGCACAGGTACACTTTAAATTAAAATTATCGTTAAAATAAGGCATCAGTTAATACATTTGGTGGAACCAATCCAGCGAACTGTTCAAAATATTTAAGGTATCATAAGTACAAGTGCTAATATTTAGTGATCTAGGATAGAATAATTATAGATAGTTTTACAGCATAAGATTTTGGTGACTGATACATTATAGGTGAATGAATGTATTTATGGCAAAATGAAATAAATGATATGTGGGTCTCATTTCATTTTGTAATATCTCATCATACACTTTTCTCATGATACACTTTCTCAGCACCACTCATTTTGTGATATCGGATGTAATATCAAAGATGGAGGCTGTGAACACGTGACTGGCTGCTATTGGAGCATGAATAGACATGGAGACAAAACCCAGAGTGTTTCCTAATTTGGGACCAAATTTTTTTTATCACCACAGGGTTTCAGCAGGTCTGTGGAGTGTGCAAAGGAATCGATGAGCACAAAAGAGCAGAAAGTGAAATCTGACTGCAAGAACTGGAATCAATTTGTAACCAGACAGGAATGGGGAGGATGGGGTGGATGAAACCCATAGTCAGTATAAAAGGCTTTTGATGTTTGCAGACCAGTAATTTACATTATTAGGAAATTTGGTCATTCTGCCACACAGTTTATGCCTTTGTAAGAAAACATTTTCACTCTTTCTAATTAATTATTTGCCTTAGCACATAAAGAAATACTTTTTTGACCACACCCACATCCTGACCACACCCATGCACATATTTTCACCAAACATGGTGGGGACACTACCCTACCTGAGTCCCAGATATTTGTTTTTGATACATGTACACCCTAAACACGAGCTCCCAAAAGCTCGCTAGACCATCGCTTGATAACACATTCTACCAATCACTTTCAATTTGGAGCAGCCTGTTAGCCTAATGTGCATGTCTGTGGACTCTGGGAGGAAACCAATATATAGAAGCCTTTTGTGTGTCTAAGTCAAAGGGAAAAAAGGGGAAAGATTAGCTCCAGTTACTTTACTATCTGATGGATGTTTGGTATCCGTACGCTGTCAGAGCCCTTATGTATGCAAGATTTAACCTTTTTGCACTTCTGTTGCTTATAATGGGAAGGAAATTCAGTAAATCCGCCATGTAGACTTGATAAAATCCTGGAAATGAATTGCACAATAATGCAGTCGGAGCATCAGCGTCTCTGAAAATCAATAACACGATTGTTTGTAGTGGTGTCGGATGGAGCTCTCAGAGAACACAGACACTCCTGCTGTGAATGACAGTCCTGTAGTGTTTGTAATGTGTTTAAGGAGTTTGATTTACTCTCCAAGTGTCAGATGTGTTTTCACATTGTCTCAGATTTATTTGGATTGTGGCTGTCACTCGGGGAAAAAAATCGAACAGGTTTTAGAGTGCCGTCAGCGCTCTTTATGTGTTCTACAGCTAATGATACACATCCAGCAGCAATGAGGTCATAGCTGTTCCTTTACCGCAAAAGAGTAAGCTGGTTCTAAAACATTTAAACTGAAACATTTAGAATTTTTGGGGGGTTAAATTAAACACATTACTATGATCAGAGAAAGAAAAGGAACATTAAAATGATAACTCTGATTCATTCTTTCTTTCTTTCTTTCTTTCTTTCTTTCTTTCATTCATTCATTCATTCATTCAATCGTTTATTTAATACTGTATTCATTCTGCAAGGAAAATTTTTACTTCGGCATTTGACCCATCCCAAGTGAGCACACACACACATGCACACGTGTAAACAGTGAGCACACACACACGCACACACTCGGAGTAGCAGTGGGTTGCTTCACGTTGCAGCAGCCGGAGAAAGCAGTTGGGGGTTAGGTGCTTTGCTCAAGGGCACTTCAGCCATTAATGTATACAGCTACAGCTTACTCTCCTTGCTGCTACACACATTTTTCCTTATGGTTCGGGAATCGAGCCAGCGACCTTTCGGTCCCAAAGCCACTTCTCTAACCATTAGGCCACGGCTGCCGCACCTATTCTGAATTGAACAGCTTGCTTCTTGTTTTGGCATCACAATGTTCGTTAAACAGAAAGATGAGGTGGAGAGCACTAAAAACATCCTCATTAAGACTCTTTTTTTCACTGCTGAACAATACAAGCAAGGTAAACAACCCTTCACCTGAGTATGGAGGACACAGAGTCTGAGCTCAATAAACAATTTGCCAAATATAAAAATAATTTCAATATTTTGTGTTTTTCCTTTTGTTTATCCACATCTCCAGAAACTCCACATGGAGACACTTTCCCAGGACTAGAGAGGTTTTCTTTTGAACCTGTAGGTGAGTCGATTTAGTATCGTAAAGTTCTTGGTTTCACGTAGAGAAAGCACTTCAGAAGAACCCTTTTATAATGCTAAGAACCTTATACCCAGGAAGAAGAGTGGTGTTGTGGTTACACCTGATTCACAGCAAGAAGGTGCTGGGTTTGATTCCTGAGTGTGGGCATGTTCTCTCTGTGCTTGCGTGTGTACTCCAGGTTCCTCCACAGTCCAAAGAATTGCACATTAGGCTAACAGGCTGTTTCAAATTGCCCGTAGGTGTAAGTGAGAACGGTTGTGTGTGTTGGCCCTGCGATGCCCTGGTGAGCTGTTTAGGGTGTACCTCGCCTATGCCAGTGCTGATTTTTTTTTTGATTTTAAAGAGTTTTAAGACACCCACCATAGTGATAATACAGTTGTTTTTACTGGTTTTTAGATGAAGAAATTGGAAATCGAACTCCAATTTTAACCATAAATGTCCGTAATCTCAGTACATGTTTATGGGGTATGCTTAAAAAATACACGTGGGTCAGTGAAATCTGTCAGATCTGAACTACTGCAGCATTTCAGGTGATTATTAGTCTGGGATCAGACCAGTGATTCTTTCTTCACTGCATTAGTTAGCGGGAGGAGGAAAATACTAGCATATCTCATGACACCTGCACAAATACTGCCTGGAGGTTTATAACATCACAGCTCATGGTGAGAAACATCAGAGGCGCTAGATGAGATGATACAGGTCAGCCGTGACGCTCTGGTGCTCTGACGCCTTTGCCTAAAGGAGCTGCAGAGAGATAGAGAGAGAAGTAGAAACACTTCACCTCCTGTTGGACCTCCATCACAAATGCTTGACTTCCTGGCCTTAAGCTGAACATAAATGCCGATGCACTTAAGTGGTCGGAATCCTGTGGAGCAGCAGCTCAGAAGCCCAGGATTCTCAGGGAGAACAGCAGGTAAGTTTATTTCTTTAGTTTCCCCCTGCAAGTAAAAGCAAACTTGGAAAAGTGTCACAAAGAGTTTGCATGCTCTCCTTGTGCTTGTTTGGGTTTCTTCTGGGCACTTTGGTTTCCTTCCACAGTCCAAAGACATGCACAGCATGCTGATTGGCTGTACCAAGTTGCCCTTAGGTGTGAGATTATTTTCTATTAATAAGAATAATGATATTAATAATAACAATAACAATCATTATATAATCATTATATATATTATAAATATAAATATATATATATATATATGTAATTATTGTTTAAAATTACATTTATGGTGCAGTTATCGAATCAACAGTTTCATGCACTCAGTTGTATGTTTCATTTGGTTGCTAATCAAATAAGCCACACCCATTTGTTTAAATGTGATAAATGACTGAAACTTTGTACTGAATACAACTGAAAAGTTCAGAAAAGCTTTCTAAAATGTTGCTGTTAGTTTATTGTTTACTGCATTTTAATTTTACACTCCCTCCCCTTTCCGGAAACGCTCATTATTCCTCGTCGGAGTTGGCAGGTCTGCAATTTGCTGCCTGCTATTTTTAAACAACAAGGTGCCTCAGGTGAGGTTTTTATTCCTGCACCATACATCCAGCTTCCATCAAAGAGATAACTCCAGTTACCATGGCAACCCTTCTCCTGCTCCTTCGCTCAGTGTTTGTCTGGACCGAGCTACTCTGATATCAAGTATTAGCTGAGTATCAGCTGCTGTCACCCCTCAGAATTTTTTTTGTAGGAATCACCTGAGATATACTGTGCAACACTTTATATTTTAAATAAAACTTTTTAACCTTTAGTACAGTAAATACGCCAGTAAGAGGACAGTAGAGACGGCATGTACAAGGACGGTAGATGTGATGTGTACGAGGAGAAAGGTGGCATACAGAGTAGACATGACGTGTATGGCGACAGTAGAGACGGAGTGTATGAGAACAGTACAGTAATAGAGGTGTGTACGAGGACAGTAGAAGAGGTGTGTACGAGGACAGTGGAGGTGTGTACGAGGACAGTAGTAGAGGAAGGTACGAGGACAGTAAAAGAGGTGTGTACTAGAACAGTAGAGACGGTGTGTACAAGGACAGTAGAGGTGGTGTGTACTAGAACAGTACAGACAGTGTGTACGAGGACAGTAGAAGAGGTGTGTACGAGGATAGTAGTAGAGGTGTGTACTAGAACAGTAGAGACGGTGTGTACGAGGACAGTAGTAAAAATGTGTACGAGGACAGTAGAGACGGTGTGTACGTATACAGTAGAAGAGGTGTGTACGAGGACAGTAGAGACGGTGTGTACGAGGACAGTAGAGACGGTGTGTACGTATACAGTAGAAGAGGTGTGTACGAGGACAGTAGAAGAGGTGTGTACGAGGACAGTAGAAGAGGTGTGTATGTATACAGTAGAAGAGGTGTGTACGAGGACAGTAGAAGAGGTGTGTACGGGGACAGTAGAAGAGGTGTGTACGAGGACAGTAGAAGAGGTGTGTACTAGAACAGTAGAGACGGTGTGTACGAGGACAGTAGAGACGGTGTCTACGAGGACAGTAGAAGAGGTGTGTACGAGGACAGTAGAAGAGGTGTGTACGAGGACAGTAGAGACGGTGTGTACGAGGACAGTAGAAAAAGTGTGTACGAGGACAGTAGAGACGGTGTGTACGAGGACAGTAGAAGAGGTGTGTACGTATACAGTAGAAGAGGTGTGTACGAGGACAGTAGAAGAGGTGTGTACGAGGACAGTAGAAAAAGTGTGTACGAGGACAGTAGAGACGGTGTGTACGTATACAGTAGAAGAGGTGTGTACGTATACAGTAGAAGAGGTGTGTACGAGGACAGTAGAGGTGGTGTGTACGAGGACAGTAGAGGTGGTGTGTACGAGGACAGTAGAGGTGGTGTGTACTAGAAGAGTAGAGTATAATTAATAATTAAAACCACGTTTCATTACTTCTGATTTGAATAATGTTAATCCAGTCAACTTTTTCAAATCACAGGCCCCGCCCACGTTGTGTTTACCCCACCTTTAAGTTTTGTAAAATTGAGGACTGTCTCTCTCTGCCATTCTCTGTGTGTGTGTGTGTGTGTGTGTTAGACTCATTTCTGATCCCAGATGATCAGACAGATGTTTTCAGGATGCAGTGGTTTGTTATCTGCTGATGATCTCTTGGATTAGACACTGCAGGACCAAACTGACACACACTGTTACACTGAAATAGAGGGAGAGAGGAAGAGAGAGAGTGAAAGAATGAGAGTGAGAGAAAGCAAGAGAGTGAGAGAGGGAGAGAAAGGGAGGGGGAGAGACAGAAAGAGAGGGAGAGAGAGGTGAGATTAGAGTTTGTCTCTATTATAAGTTGCTGTGTGAATGATAAGCACTGCAGTGTAATGATGCAGTATTCTCACACATTTGTGTGCAGAACATTTTTAGACATAACACTACCATCTAAAGTATTTTACTCATCTCATCTCCTGTCCATCAAACAGCCAGGATAAAAACAGCCTCGGAAAACTCCTGCATACAGGACGACTCTGGGACAGAACAGAAGATTTATTTTCAACAATCCTCTCACTCTTTCTCTTTCGCAGTCTCTGTCAGTCACTTTCTTGTCCTTCACA
>JBCNYG010000020.1:14979450-14989767 GCA_039654305.1 Porochilus rendahli
TCTTTCTCTCTCTCTCTCTCTCTCTCTCTCTCTCTCTCTCTCTCTCTCTCTCTCACACACACACACACACACACACATAAAAGTCATGCTTTTGAGAAAAAACTTAATTTCAAGTTATCTTCTTTAATATTACAAATCACTCACACAAGAATATCTTCCAAACAATTAAAAATAATATTACATAGAATTATAGTTATATTAGTTATATTAATTTTATATATTCATGGGGCAGCATGATGGCATAGTGCATAGCATGTCTGCCTCACAGCAAGAGGGTTGTGGGTTCAGTTCCCGGGATTGGTTGTGTTCTGTGTGGACTTTGCATCTTATCCTTGTGCTTTCGTGTGTTAACTCTTCTACCTTTTTACCTTCATGCAGTGCGAAAACTCTGAAATGGCTGTTTATGGAGTGGAAAGAATGTGAGATGTCCCTCATCTAGTTTAGATTCAGGTCAGCTGCTGGAGCAGAAGATGGAGTTAAAAGTCCTTCAGATGCTGCTGGAGAAATCACATTCAGACCCACTTCATCCACCAGCTGGAAGGAGTTTCCCCACGGTGCTGAAGTCTCACGTTCAAGATCAACTCTTCCACACCAAGACGTTATGACATGATACACTATTATCTTAAAGAGTGTAATACAGTATGATACAGTACACTTAGTGCACTCAGGTTTATTATTCTGCACATTTATTACACTGATTTTTTATTTTAATTTTGATATAATGTATTCATCCCGCAAGAGAAATTTGGCCTCTGCATTTAATCCATCTGAAGAGAGCACACACACATAAACAGTGAGCACACACACATGAAAAAATTTGTGTCAGACAAAAACAGCCCATAAATGTTACTCAGCTTCTGACATTGTGTGTGTGTGTGTGTGTGTGTGTGTGTGTGTGTGTGTGTGTGTTTTTGTTTCCCACATGCTTGTTCTGTTGACATTTTCCAAGTTGTATGAAATCCAGTTTGTCGCCTTGAGTTTTGATTTCTTCCTGTGGAAATGTGTAATTTATTCAGCACAGCTGCTCTACAGATTCCTGCCGCGAGTGTTTGCGTGTTCGTCTGCGTGCCAGGCGACACTGAAAACCGATATGGATGCTTGTTTGGAGTAAAGCAACCAGAACCAATGTGTGTGTGTGTGTGTGTGTGTGTGTGTGGTTTCCCTCTGGGCGTGTGTTGGCTGTATAATATGCAAAGCAAAGTCCTAATTTATTTTTTTTGGACACTGTGTGTGAACATACCCGCAAGTTTTCCTCACTTTGCCGTTATCTTTTACATGGCCTTGTGGCTGTCAGGATTTTCGCCAGCATTGTTTATTTTTAAGTTTTTTTTTTTTTAAACAAATATTTCACATTCCGCCTCACTGATGCAGGACATCCCTTCTGATTTTATGGCAATATTTATTTAATCCTTTCATCGCTTCAACTGAGCGATGTTGAATATAAACAGAGCTGATTTATAGGAAAAGCTCTAAAACATTTCCTGTGTTTTATTTTTAACAAGAATTAGATCACTTACATCACAATGCGAGTGTAGGTAATATACAACTCCATTTACACTGACTCCACCCACTATTTTACACTCTCATTCACTCACTCTTCATTTGCCGAAATGATTAGTAACACTAGGGTCAGCTGACACTGGGCGAAGGCGGGGTATACCCTGAACACTTTGCCAGACTATTTCAGGGACAAAGTATTTCCACCAACATTTAAACACACACATAGGGGACATTGGGAAACAACCATTAAACCTAATGTGCATGTGTTTGGACTGTGGGAGGAAACTGAAGTATCTGAAAGAAACCCCCACAAGCATGAGGAGAACATACAAACCCTGCTGGCAGTTTGGAACAGTCAATTAGTTGAATTTACATGTCTTTGGACTGTGAAAAAAAAGAATCAAGAGTACACGGGTCACACAAGCACGGGTAGAACATACAAATTCCATAGAGAAACATCCTCTCTGAGCCCAAGACTCGAACCCAGGACATACTCTCCACTAGGTCATCCTATTTAAGCTTTGTACCTAATTTGTCTATAAGCTCTATATCTCTATATGTACATATCTACACACTGTTTAGCACAACTCTTTCTCCTAAAATTGTTAATAAACTTTTACAGAGAACTTCATATTCACTCTAAGAAACTGCTGTCCATTTTAGGGAAACCCATAAATATCCTATGTAGAACCCTATATCGGAGTGGTTCCCTCTCAGATATTCTTTTCAAGAATAAAACAGATCCATGCAGAACCCTATCAAATCCCAAGATATTTTCTAAGAATTTAGCTGTCAGTTAACAGCACTATTAACGTACTCTAGGAAACGTTGCAATTCCTGTAAGGGTTATCTTTCTGTCTCTGTACTGTAGAAGCCTATGACAGGGCCTAGCTACAACAGACCCAAGAAAGCGATGATCTAAATTATCAAACAGATCCTTAGGCTAAGAACCCTTAAAGAATGATTTGAAGAACTCATTGTACTAAAAATATAAACTCTAGTTAAGTAAGTTAACTTCTCTCAATCTGCTGAAAACAACATTTAAGCATTTATTCCTAGAAATTTCACAACTTTTGATGGATCTTTGGTTTTCCTAATCAGACCGTCTCCCTATCAGAAATGATTTCAAGCAGAACCTTCCTGGGGTGGCACATTGGCGTAGTGGTTTTCATGTCTGCCTCACAGCTAATTGCCCCTTGGTGTGAATGTGAATGATTGTGAGTGTGTGTTGGCCCTGCAATTGTCTGGGGAGCTGCTCAGGGTGTACCCCGCCTTTGCCCAGTGTCAATTGAGATATGCACCGGCCTCTCCGTGACCCCAGTAGTATTAAGTGGTTCAGCAAATGAGTAAGTGACTGAGAACCTTTCTGGAAGCTGGAATCAAACCTGATTCTGCTGTAAAGTGAAACATCGGAGGTGTTTGGTTCTTCTCCAGGCGATCATATTTACAGCTCATTTTTCTTGCTGTTCTGTTCTTCTCTATGGCCTTGGGAGGGGGGGGGGGGGTCACATGCTCAGTTCTAACAGATCAGAGAAATAAATCTCTTCCACATCTTGATCCTGTGGCTAGAAATCTGAAACCTCTCTCACAGTTCTGTAAGTGCTTTTTAAGCCACTGATCTTTACTCACTGACAAATAAAAACCTGGAGAAACATGGCAAATCCAAACACTGATTGAGGCTTCTCATCCAATAAGGACATTTAAAGAGACATAAGAGAGGAGGAAAAAAACCCAAATCAAAAACAAAACAGCTCCTTTATGAAGAACATGATGTTTACCATAGATCTTAGAGATGTACTGTGGCATGAACACCAAGATTATATAATGCTGGTTTATATTAATTCTCTTGTTCTATGTTATCGTTTCCATAGTAACAGCTTGTATTGGAGGTGTGTATATCAGATATTCCACTGATAATACCCAGAATAAAAATCAATGTGTAATTGATAACGTGGTGCATCACTGAATTGTGGGACTTTGAATTGCATTGTGGGAGTTTCATGTCTGCAGCGACGTCTTCATTACTTTCTACATTTCATCTTAATGTTACATTGAATATAGTGCTGGAGGACTCAAGATCACTTTTGAGGTGTTATACTGATTTGGACTGTTGTTGGTCTTGGGTGCCGGTGTCCCTGAAAATGATCGTGTCTTGATTGAACCTGTAAACATAACGTTTGTATTGTGTGTTCTTATTGGAGGAGACACAATTCCATCCAGTATGTTTATGAGCATGATTGAGAATATTGCTCTAAAACCTCCTGCACCTTGTCGAGTGAATAACCTGACTGATATCATTTTATGTTTGACATTATATCAACACATTACCGTAGCATCACACATGAATGAACATAGATCAGTTAATTCAGAATCACAGGACACAAATTATGCAATAGGAATACCTCTTTGAGTAACAAAAGCACTTAAGTAAGAACTAATCCCAGAAAATAGCTGGATTTAAGAGCAGCTATTCATCATTCTATGTAGAAAACTTGGTAGTGTGCTGAATCTCTTCTCTTTAAGCTCTGCTCTCCTCTGAGAAGTGTAATTGTCAGATTAAATGAGATTGTGTACACCAGAGCAGCAGCAGAAAAGAAGGTTTAAACATTCAAATGATGTCTATTGTGCAGATGGATGAAAATTAACGATGTATAACATTGCAAATGATTTTTCCTGAATGCTTGGGTGCAGGAATTAGGAGGTTTAAATTAGATGTTGGCATCAGGCATTTTACCAATTAGCAAGATCACTAGCATTGCTAGCTAACAGTTTATATTAATTTCCTAAAAGTATGAAAATTAAAAATTAAGGGACCAAAGATAATCATTCTATAGATAAACATACAACTATACTGTTCAAACAAATCAAGAAATTGTTAAGTATAAAACGTGTAACTATTAGGCTATGTTTATATATGCTATGCACACACACTTGGAGCAGTGGACTACCACACACATTGGGGTGCACGGAGAGCAGTTGGGGGTTTGGTGCCTTGCTCAAAGGCACTTCAGCCATGAAGGTAGAGAAAGGAAAGGTGCTGCTCACTCCCCAACCACCACACATTTTTCCTGCTGGTTTGAACCAGCAATCTTTGCGAACTAATGATGTAACCATTAGGTTAATATAAGTTTTATAAACATAACATGCTAGGTTACACTTTATATGCTATGGATATATAGCTACATATACTGCAAATGTGTTTGATAGCAGTTAGCTGGTGGGCTAATTTAGTTACAGCTATTGATTAGAATGTGTCTGTAAAAAACAAGAGGATACGAGGATGTGTATATTGTTTATAATATTGTTTTTAATGGTTTATAATAAAGTCTTCAGCTAAACCAACTCTCCAGAATCATGATCTTAATGCAGCATTAATATTGAAATTGCATGAGTTTTGGATCCACAGTCATTATTGTATTATGGTTAAAATGCACAAAAGAAGAATAATAAATCATAATCAAGGAATAATAAAACTGAGCTACTTCCGACAGCCCATTGGTCCTAAAGCCCTAACCTTAAGCCAACTGAACTGAGTACGGTGCCCATCTGATTTAAACAAGGTTTCCATCTCATACGCAAAGTTTTGTCAGACCACTGGGCTGTCAGAACTTAGAGCCGTTCCCAAAACTGCAGCATCTGGTCTTCCGTCATTTTCCAACAGGTGTTCATTTTCTTTATGGCAATCTATCATATGATGTAACACATAATTTCTGTGCTAACATTGCAGCTGATTTGTTGTTATTTTTTTTGTTATGTTAGCGGTCATGGTGTAAGCAGACATACCTGGCTCTCTTAAACACCAGACACATCTAACACAAACATGTGTAATGAAATTTCTGCACCATTACTGAAGCGAGTGAGCGTCCCTGTCTCCCCGGTGTCTTTAGACTGAAGGACATGTTAATTAAGATGGGTAATTAAGCTAGCAGTGTGAAGCACATTCACATTTTCTTTCTCTGATGGAGCTCTAATTTCACCGCCACGGTACAATTACCCTTTTCCAATCGCCTTTTAGAGTGTCTGTATACATCAGAATAAAATCACAATGGCTTTTACAACATGCAGAAACACATTTCACTCACGAGAACTTTGACTGCTCAGATTTTTAATTCCCTTTTCATTAGATGAAAAAAAAATATATAAAATGAAGATCATTCTGCTCCTCCTACTAAATAGTTTGAAGTCCCAAGATGTAGAATGTGTGTACATTTTAACAATGCAAATATTTTAACTGAGATTAAACTTTACCAGGGCTATCAATCATACATGAAATAGAGTGTTCTTGGAAATCAGATGATTTTAGCCAAGATTTCATTTTGAAACGATTTGCTTATGCCGGTACACAAGAGTCATTGACCCCTGCATTGGGTGTGATAATCTGTTGAGTGTAAACATAGGGTTCATGGCATCTGGTGGGGAGAACGCAGCACCATCTGGTGAGGAGAGCTCAAAACAAAATGCCGACCATAAACACAGACATGGATGATGGGAGCATTAAAAAATAGGTATATTTTATCAAATTAAACATTTATTTGTGATTTATGGCATGCGACTTGACTGCTAAAGAGATTAAAAAGTAAATGCGAATCAAAGATGCATTTTATTTCATATTGCTAACAGACACATGTGCATTGTATTGAAAAACACAGAATCAAAAGAAGATCTAAAACTGTTGAATAAAACTGCTTTTACATGGGCAATGGGAACAAGTTGCCCCTGGAACAAGTTGTGCCATTTTCCTACGTGTTTATATGGTCACTCTCAAACCGGTGGGAATCTGAAGGATAGAGAGACAACATGCAAGGAGCCACTAATGAAAAACCACCGATATGTGGTTAGAAAAGCCTGTGAAATGACCCTGATGGATGTAACTGTGCATGTGTAAAACCTCCTACTTGACACCAGTTGTGTTCAGGCAGCATGTTGTGCCTGGAACAAGGTGTTCGGAAACATCCTGCACAAAGGGAAAGAGAAGCGCATCGCACCAACTGGTGTCAAGTTGTTCCGGAACAAATTGTTTTTACACGGGCAGTTGTTCTGCCAATGAACTGATAATGAAAAAGAAAACACACATTGGCTCGTGTCTGGCTGGCTTTAATGATCCATGCATCCTTTCATAGATATTTATATTATTTGTATTATTTGTTAGTGGTGCAGTTTTCATGAAGTCAAGAGATGTTTATGTAACATGTGTGGAAGGAGTCTTCAGTTCCAGCACTCTGTAACAGTCAAGCTGGAACTTGAGTGTGTGGGTGTTTTTGTTATTTAAATAGTAACAGTGATTATTTATGGACTCGTCTGCTTTACTACCTCGTGTTGTTTTGGTCTTCTCCTTGTCTGTGATATCAGGACACTTCTCATTATGGTGTATATAAAAAGCGCTTCTTCTCGTTTCAGTGATGAATGGAAACCTTTTTGCTGACTCTTGTGGTGTGAATTCCTTTCAGGCCCCTATCCTTATTTATCGGTCCTCGTTAAAAGTTTTATTCGGAAACAAAAGAGGTGTGTGTGTATGAGAGAGAAAGTGAAAGAGAAAGAGAGAGAGAGAGAGAGAGAGAGAGAGAGAGAGAGAGATACTGCAGTACAGCGTACCACATTTCTTCACCACATTATATTATTTTGTCTTTCATTACTGTTTTATTTGATGTGTGAGGAAGGTCACCGTCTCTCCATCATGCCTCATCATCCCTCACTTCCAGTGAACAAGGGCAACTCTCCAGGGGGTATGTCTAGGGGATGAATATTTGAACAGATGTGTTGGGGACCTTCTCTTCTATCTCTCAGGGGGCCTGAATTCTCGCAGTGTGTGAACGAGTGATAGAAAAGAAGAGAGAAAGAGAACTGAAGAAAGAGAAAGTGAGAGATGAAGAATGGTGAGTGGTAATGACTTCACTGAGGCCCATCATCAACATTCCCACTGAGGATGGTTGGTGAACGAGGGGGAAAAAAATTCAAACAGATGTGCGGCGGTCTTTGTGAAAAGAAGGAGAAAGGAAGTGAGTGAGGAAGTGCAATGTGCTGTTTGTGCTGCTTGTCTATCTGCATGTCGTGTTTGCTCAGTTTCTGATTGCGAAGTGGACCATGACGTGTGATTCGTTCCATCACTAATTCAAATATTTTTAGCCCAAAACACACACTCTCTCTCCCTCCCCACTTTTTCTGCCTCTCTTTCCATTCTCTCTGTCTCTCTCTCTCCTTTCTCTGTTGATGACATCATGTCATCAGCCCCACTCAGAATTTTCAGTAATTTGTATCTGAGGTGTGTAGCATTACCTGTCCTCCTCCTCACCATCATCCTCCCCTCTGATTTGCCCTTTATCTTCTCACCACTGAGGTGTAAATTGATTTGCAGCTGGTGATGGTGTAATTACTGGGTTTCAGCCTGTGGCTGTGGGTGAAGTGGAGACACGGAGGGTCAGGCAGCTTCCTCTCATCATTCCGGCCAACATTTTACAACATTATCTCGAAAAATGGAAAAACAGATGGAGGAGCAAAGTGGCACAAAGCAGCGGAATGAAATGGACCTGAAATGGACCTGCTGGCATGTGGCCACCTGCAAATTAGAGATTTGGGCCATTTGTCTTGAGAGACATTCCACATTGATCAGAAATCCCATAATTACAGTTATCTCCACTCTTAATAAGTGTGTTATTACCACCATGCTGAATTATTGTAAGAGATAATGCACAGTGTGTGTATATGCATGTGTGTCTGTGAGTGTATGCATGCGTGTGTGTGTGTGTTTTCAGTTATATTTTCACCAAACCTTCTAAATGCGTCTTTATGCGCCGATCTGAGTTCAATCGTTCATCTTCTCCGTACCTGCTGGACATGGAAGTACGATTTCAGACTCAGTAACATTTGGGTGGAGATCCTCTGAACTTTTTTTAGAAGCTGTAAAGCAACAAATCCAAACATTTGTCTTGTACAGTTTGACTTTAAACTTTCAGTTTATTCCTGAAATTAGTTCCCATTTACTGCTTGATGGCTAAAGTATTAAGTATAACTAAGCTTGTTATAAGCTTAAGATAACATGTTTTTTTTATTTTCTAAGGATATTTGTACATGGTGAGTGATTGTATGAATAAAACAGTTAGCTTACGTTGCTAATATAATTTGAGAATGAAGAGTGTGCAACTTGTAAAAATGACAACTGGTTTTCATAATCATCACTGTGTTATTGTGTTGCCTGCCAGCAAGCTGGAAAGGCACATAGGGTTCACAGTGTCATTGTGCGTCAATGTTGTCCATGTTGTCTGTCAATGTCAATCATAACATTTACATCTAATCCTTAACTGCTCCTCAACCATTCAACTTATTTCAACCAAACTTTCACAGAATCTAATTTACCTTATACTGCTGTGCACCTCCTATTTTATTTTTGCATGAAATAAATTTTGTAGGTTCCCATACATAGCTCCTGCCCCACTGGAGCTATAGGTATATATATGTGCTGAAAACTTGGTATTCTGGTTCACTACTATGAGTGCAAAGATGAGTTTGTGTGTGAGTGAGCTTGACTACTTTTGAGGGTCACAGAGGCATTAGGCTTCCTAGGTCTCCGGAGTTTTACTTGAAGCTGTTGTTTTTAAACTTGCTATGCTTGCCCTGTTGTGGCATAATATGAAACGGTCCTTTTGGAGGGAGCATCTAAACCCTTGTGGTCTATTTTAATATTAAGATTTTTCAATGTCAATGATGACACAGGTTCCCTGGAAGATTCATACTTTTTAAATTTGCATTTCATTTTATAATTAATTATAATTTGTATGTTTTTTGTCAGAACTCATTTGTCATTCACTCATAAGGAAGTGGTGTCTTGGTTGAGGCACTTGGATAGTGCTCAGAAGTTTGGCAGTTCAAGACCCAGTACCACCAATTTACTACTGTTGCTACTGCTCAGTTGTAAAATTGAGATAAAATGTAAGTCGCTCTGGATAAGGAAGTCTGCAAAATGCAGTGAATGTGAATGTATGAATGGCGTTAAAAAAAACGCTTGATAGGCTATCATTGTATGTAGCAGTCAGTACACACCCACATACCAACCAACCAACCAAACAAAAAAACAAAACAAAACAAAACAAAAAAAAAAACCCCAACTAGTGAAACAAGAAATCACAAACCTCTACCAAGCACAGCAATCGTCTTATTAACCAAAATTTCAAAAGTTGCCTACATTGTCGTATCACTGTTGAGGAATCCTTTTAAAAATATCTGTATCTTTAATTTGATCTAGATTATCTCTAAAATCTAATGGAGTCTTTCTTGTACAAAATCCCACCTCTAGAAGACAAAAAAACCTCCATGAGGATCAAGCGGGGAGAAGCAATCCTTTTTAAGAGTGCTGCAATTCTTGGAGTTCCTTTTTACAGCTGTCAATATTTTTTGGTGGTTAACTGTGCAGACTGTCAGGAATCTCACTGAACCATGTGATGAAAAATAAAAATACAGGAAGTGGTGGTGAAATGTATTCAGTTAATAATGAAATATATATTTTTTGCTTTGAAGAAATGCAGCTCTGTATACCTGCACATCACAGTTCACAGGGATCTCATCAGAGACATTTTAAAGAGCCACACAGTCACACTCCAGAGAGAGAGGGAAAACAAAAACGCTAAATTTAGCACTGTTCATTATTTACTGTCTTTAGGGAAATAGAGGGCAAGCTGCAGTGTGTCTCATCCCCTACAGGTGGCACTGTGGACCTTCTAGCTTTGTCTCTGCCTTAAGATCTCCAACGTTGAAACACACACACACACACACACACACACACACACACACACACACACACACACACACACACACACACACACACAC
>JBCNYG010000020.1:15002274-15015597 GCA_039654305.1 Porochilus rendahli
CGGGAGTTAAAAACCACCACCTGAAAATGTTCATATTTTCAGTGTAACAGGAGAGTTTGGATGGCTTTCTGTTCATTTTGCTTTAATGTCCACTGCTCTCTCAGGTCAGCAGCCACTGGGGGGTGCTGCAGATACCCATGGAGGATGAGAAATTACCAACAAACTCCCATAAGGGTGTTTTACATTAATAATAATAATAATAATAATAATAATAATAATAATAATTATTATTATTATTGTTATTAATAATAATAATAATAATAATAATAATAATAATAATTAACAGTTTTAGACAAAAATAATCCTTTCATTTAACACAAACTTTTTTATTCATTATTGTCAGATATTATCTAAATGTATTTATTTATTTATTTATTTATTTTCCCCCTTTATTGATCCCACAAGGAAATTATTGCCTCTGTATTTAACCCATCCAAAGTGATCAGACATAAGGAATATAAGGAATGACCCATAAGGAAGCCAAGTCCCTATAATGTGACTGTGTAAACTAATTTATGTCCCCACACTGTGATGAATAGCTATACCACACACACACACACACACACACACACACACACACACACACACACACACTTGGAGCAGTGGGCTGCCACACACATTTGGAGGTTTGGTGACCTGCTCAAGCAGTTGGAGGTTTGGTGCCTTGCTCAAGGGCACTTCAGCCATGAAGGTAGAGGAAGGAAACGTGCAGCTCACTCCCCAACCACCACATATTAGCATTGTCCATTAGAACCAGATTATTTTATCTGCACAATGAATCTACAATTAAATAATTTACTAGCTCTAGAACAGGGGTCTCAAACTCGCGGCCCGCAGGATGATAGTTTGTAGCTCCTGCCTTAATATGAAAGTTTAATGCTACTGCGGCCCGCAAGTTTCATGTGTTACAGTGTGCGGAACTGAACTAACCTGCTAATCACGGTGGGGTATATGGCTCTTGGGGGCGGTTCATCGAGCGGGTTTGATGCAAGCAGAGAAACATTTCTCAATGAGTGAAAGTTACCTGAAGCACCACCTCACCGACACGCTCTCTCCAGTGGCTCCTGGATAAATTGAGTTTGAGTCCCCTGCTCTAGAATATCCCTGTAAAATAGTTCTAAATTATATTAAAAATAAATTTTGTGCTTTAGCTCTTGCTTAATTCTAGATTAGATCTGCACAGTGGTTCGAGAATAATCCTGTGTAAATCTTCTGGAGCATCTCAGTGTATTGTGTGCTTTAGTCCTAGATTGTGTCAGTGCATTAGCTTTTGATCAGTATTAACTGTGTGTTAGTTGTAAAGCATCTCTGGGTATTGGTTCTAGATCAACACTGTGGATAATATCCTTGATTGACTCTGGGTATTGGTTCTAGATTAATACTGTGGATGTGATCTGGAATGCTGTGTATTAACTCCAAATTAGTGCATGCATTGACTCTAGATCACTCTGGATTGGCTTGTCTACTGGTTTTGAGTTCAGCTCTGTGTATTAGCACTACATTAGCCCTGTACATCCATTCAACATTCCTGCTGTGACCCACAGTAAAGGCGTCATCTCTTTGTGTATTAAAACTGGTTTTTAAATTCTTTAATAATTTACTGAATTTACAGAATGTAATTTTTGACTCGTAGTGATTAAATATGAATAACCACAATTTGAAGTGAATACATCTTCTCACTTCATCATTCCTGAAATATCAGCACTTTATTTTACTCTGCGGCAGACGTGTTAACTCATCGTTTCCTCACTTACAAGCCTCATTACAGCGAATGGTGGAATTGTTTCTGAAAAGCAGCTCCTTAAACACCTCAGAAGCCTCAGTGCAGATCACATGGAGGTCAACACGTTCAGGGGGATTCGCCTAAAGCGTTCTGAAGTTTCATAAATAATAAAATTTCAGGAGTTTTTCTGCAGATCCAACATTAAAAAAAATAGTTTGGGAAGAAAAATCTGTTTCTCGGTCAGCAGTTCTGGAGGTTCTACTCCAAACAGATTAGCAGTTCAGTTAAGAGCTTGAACAGGATCATTTCTCAGTTTGTATACTGGTTTCAATAGAGCCTTCATGGAACAAAACAAGAGGTCTCTAAGGGTTCTGCAGTATGTCATTAGGCCATTTTAATTTTATTTCTTGTTTAGCAGATTTCTATCATGTAAACTCAAGACAGGAGACAGGAAAAAATTAAGAACAGTTTTTTTTCTTTAAAAACACAACAGAACAAGAATACGAATAAGGGTAAAAATTAATAGTGTGCCCTTTCTTGTATTCTTGTATAAAGAAGCTTGAACTAGTGCTTTGATTTAAACATTTAATAATTTTAATACAGTAGTCTCTCCTGGGCTGATGGTGTACATAAAGTACTTATCATATGATGTATATTCTGTTAAAAGTCCTGCTTTAAACAGACCAGTGACACATACTGTCACAACATTTTTCCTGCCATTGGAAAAGGAGGTTGCCCTAAAAATACTTTCGCAGACCTGTGGCCAATGGCCCATTCATGTATTAGGCCTACTGAGCTGGGGACTTCCATGGATGACAAGTAGGCAAAAATGTCACCTACACACAAGAGGCACAAGAAACAAATCCAAAAAGGCCATGAGAGACCACGAGAGCTGCATGTCGATAGTATCACGTCTGATAGTCTTGCAGGCCAGACATTTGTACGTGCACACACTCTGTAGATCGCTAGACTCCAAACAGCAGCTGGGCAAAGTTACTCTTCAGACGGGCCAGTACGCATGCAGAGATGTTCATGATGTGGTTACAATGAGAGAACTCGCTTGAGTTTTTTTTTTTTTTAAATCATTAATATTAACATTGGTGGATCTTCAACATAAGGAAAAAACAAGAATGACCTTATTTAGAAATATATCTTTGCAACAAATGGAGTTTATTTGTGATGAAAACATTATTTATCTATTTATTTATTTATTTATTTATTTATTTATTCATGTATTTTTGGAATTTGTAGCACAGTAAAAAGTTGTAATATGTCTCAGGGGATTCTTTATATGTTATTGGTTTTACCTACTGATCCACCCACCCAGAGAACCATTAAACAACTGTTTTCACTGTCTTCACAATACCCAGTGCAACATGTGAATACACCTTAATCTAAAGGGTTTAAACTATTTCTACTCCTGGTTTTTCGACAGCACAGTGATGGACGAGAATGGACACTGGATGATTTGAAATATTTATAAGAAGAATCTTTTTGCTGTTCATTTTCCTCTGAACCATTTATTTTCCCCTTCTCCATTTCCCCCCCTCCAAAGTCAATATGACATATTCTCAATTACGGCGTGGGTTTAATAACGGAGGCGGGTCGATATCTCCATCTGTTGGCGTTGAACGTTGGCTCTTCAGCTTCAGACGTGTAATTAAAGACACTTTATGAAGCTTGTCCCTCCCCCCCATCTGCTCAGCGGGAGTCAGCAAAACATTTGAGGAAATTACAGCCATTTAAGTCTGTGAATAAAGAGCTGACCTTTTAATCTGAAACAGGAAAGAGGTGGAAAGCGGTCGCTGGCTAGAAAACGTTGAAGCGTAATGTCTCAGGAATTAACCTTTACGTCTGTCTCAGTTTAAATCGAACCGTTTAAACTTTGTATTAAAAGTAGAACTGTAAAGGGAACACAGAACAAAATCTATTTCTTTACTTCATTTCTTTAACATTAAATAATTTTTAGTTGAAGGGAATGAGACACTGTAGGAGTGAAGATGGCGAGACAGTCAGGATTGAAAATTACGAGAAGTTTAAAGTTTGTGAGTGGACAGAACATCGAAATAAACTTTACTCTGTCTGCTTTAACCTGAGAGAACGACAGAGACTTTCATGTGCAAATAATTTTGGAAAATGAGAAAGGCTTGGAAAACTTCATAGTGTTACATAAACATAGAGGACCATCTGTCCTCTGAACCTCTGACATCTGGGAGAAGAAAGACCATCTGGGGTTCCACTGGTGTGTGCCTGGATGTCACTGATCTGATCACAGTCCGTGCATCCGTGCATGCGTGTGTGTGTGTGTATGTGTGTGTGTGTGTGTGTGTGTGTGTCAGGTGTCAGATTAGAAAGTTGGGTTTGATGTGCTGTAAAAACAAAAATTAATCGACGCAACAATAATGCGGTAATTCAATTTCTATTATAAATAATTTAAAGCACAAACAAGTGATATTTAAAAAATATTTCCCGATGTGTGAACAGATGTTTAAATGGTTTAACAGTGAGCAAGGTAATTTAACAGTATCTTTGACAACTTGTTAAAACAACCAGGTAACAAGGTAAAAAGATAACACCAAGTTTACTCCAGGATTCTGAACCATGTGGGTTGCATATCCACCAGAGGATCCTGAATCACTCGTATTAAGCGTTATTTTATTTTTAATTATGATTTGAAATTAAATGGCTGATAACAAGGTTGTGTGCATCAGTGGGAAAAATTTCTCACTAAAACTTCGCAAACACACACATGGCTAAAGGCAATGCAGAAATGTAAAAAATAAATCTGGCGCTGCAGGGAAATTTTCTAATTGTTCAGGACCTGCCTACATTTATAGAAGGAGATTATTTGGGTGACAGTGTAGACAGCCAGTGATGTCCGAGATCTTATTTACACACTGGAATGCTTGTTAAATAATGGAATTCTGTACATTTTCAAAGAGCTGTGTCACAATTTTTACCCAAAATTCAATTGCCTGAAGGTTGTGTATGTATGCAATGAATTGTTAAATATCCTTTAAGCTTGCAAATCAATAGGAGTATAAAGTTTTTGAACCTGACATGGAGCAGCTGTTAATGGATTGCAACAAGGACTTTTGCAAATCTTGTAGGCAAATAATTGATTATGCCTGCTTTGGTAACCCAGTTCATGTTATTTCATGTTATGTGACACTGCCTCTTTAATGAGCTAAAAATATAAAGCTTGTTGCCAGAAAAGGGATTCAGAAAAGTGCAAAAACCATGTTTTATAGCAGAGCTTTAAACAAAGTTAAAGGTTATATTTTTACTGAATTTTACTTGATGCTGACTCCTTATTAATTTATTCATTTATGTATGCTATTCTCCCCAATGTTTAGCCATATCCAATTCCCACCCATTAAGTGTTGTCTCCCAATCACATATGGCCACCACCAACCAGGGAGGGGTGTCCGTGACATGCCATCCGCCTCTTTACGAACTGCAGTGCTTGCGCATTTGGAGGCGACCTAACACACTTGGAGGGAAAGCACTATCTGCTATGAAAGCTTGTGATCACTGTGAGTGACAGAGGAGTGTATTCCATCCCTCTCTCCCATGACAGCTTGGCCAATTATCTCCTGTGGACTCCTGGTTGTGGATGGCCATGGCATCTACTTGTGATCTCCAGGTTGATAGTCTCGCACCTTGTTGATGCACCACTCGGAAGGCCCTGATGTTGCCTCTTTTCATTGCCTCACTTCCATCTTAACATCTGACTTCTCAAACAGACAACTCAAACAACAAGAATCTGACCGTTGATGTGATGACACACAGCATTCAAACTGTATTAACACTCAATAAAATTTCTTAAATGAATTCACTCATTATCACACTCAACAAATTTATTGATATATTAAAGAGGACAGGTGATAAACACCTGATCCTAAAATAAACCCACATTTCCTCCATAGAAAGTATCTGTCAACATGTTGTTGTTCTTGTTGTTATTGTTGTGATGGGAATGAGAGGAACTGATCTGATTGTCTGAAACTCCCTGACTATGCCTCTTAAAAATATATTTATTTAAATTTTTTTAATGTTTTATTTTGAAGTACACTACTTCACCCATAGTAATATTCTAAAAATAAATAAATAAATAAATAAAATCATAATAAAATGGATGGCACGGTGGCACAGTGGGTAGTACATTCACCTCACAACAAGAAAGTCCTGGGTTCAAATCCCGGGCTTATGATTAAGCGGATTACAAAATGAAATGAAATGAAATAATAATAAAAATATACTACAAAAAACTAAAATAAAAAACTAATAATATATTATATTTCTAAATTAATTTTGCACATTATTTTACAAAGAAAATCTATATATCTCTTTATCCATCTATCTATCTATATGTTAATAACTTTTAAATAATACATTCACTACACTGTAAAGTCTCCATGTCAGACTTGGACTGTACCCTGTGATGAAAAGAAGAAGGAAGCAGGTGTGTAAATTTCTCTTGACCCTTAGTGAGAAGGGCGAATCAATGCAGCCTTAATGAGCCCAATTCCCATGATGCCACTGTGCTTGGTCTATAAGAACTGGGAGGAACGGATTGACCGGCTCTAATAAATTGCTCTTTAATCTCCTTAGTGCTAAATGAGCCAGAGGAAGTGTGGTATGGCATCATTTCACTGCTGCTCATGCCAAAATATCTCCAGGTCTCAGACTGAATGTGATTAGATCAAATTTCTATGTGTATTAAACGAGCTGCCAGTCAGATACGGCGTCCTGGATGTTTACTGGACCTCCAAAGATTTTTCTGGATCAGCTTCGTAAAAGAGTCTGATGATGAATGAGTGTGGTATGTGTGTGTGTGTGTTTGTGTATGTCTATGTTATTTAAGGAATAAAGTATGGAGGGTGTTGTGCTTTTTCTCTGAAACAGAGTTCTTGTTTCCACCCTGAAGTTGCTTGTTTTCCTGTAGTAACATGTCCACCGTGTGCTTTATTCTTCTCACACCACAGTAATAGTGTCTGTTTTTGACTGATATTGGATTACTAGGGCTAGGTTTATTTGTCCTGGTTAAGAGAGGAAACAGACCAGCTTCATTACCCTGGATTTTCTCAGAGCTTCTATCTGTCCTCCCTGTTGTTTTTTTTTTGGTTCTCATCTTCTTTAGCCTTTTCTCTTTTCCTCATCTTCACGGCCAATTTATCTTCTGTGTTCATCTTAATAACAAGATTCACTAAATGTTTTCATCCCTGTGTAGTAGATATTTATCCTGCCTGTCTTGTATTACTTAAAGTCCCCATTAAAACAATTTTTTTCAAGTTTTAATCCTGTGTTTTCTGTTTTTCTATGTTAATTATACACTGGTACCCCTCTTCTCCTATTAAACAGTTTTATATATCTGATGACCCTGCAGATGCCCCTTCTCATGACTCTAAATTCTGCCAGGTACCGAGTGGTACAATAGGCGCACTCACACAGCGCACTCACACGGCACCCTCAAGGTTTCTATACATCATGCACGTATACGCTGTCGATTATTCTTGAGTGTGCGGAGACGAATGTCAATATTCTTCTTGTGAGAGAAGCTCAGGATTATAAGCATTATAAATTAAAGTGAACACCTTGCGTCACTGGCTCTAGCGTCCGTTCTGGCTTTATTGTCTTTAGGCGTTGAGGCATTGTTCCAGTGTCATGACTTCATGTGTGTCCAGCTGAATTCTATCAGTTCCCATGCTCAAATGAAACTTGTTTTCCAAAGTGTTCCATGAAGCCTGAAATTTAAAAGATACTCCACTATACACATTCATAACCATGATTTCGTTTTCATATGTGGCGTTTTTTGTTCGAAGGCAACTTTAACTTTAACTTGGTTAAAATATATGGTAAAAATACTGCAAAGCAACAACAAAACAATGCATCTGCACCTTATTATTTATAATTTCCAAACTAGACAGCCTGTTTGCTGTAAGCCCCGGTGCTGCTATGATCCAGCTGGCCTGTCTGCTGTTTGCCCGCCACTGCCGTGAATCAGTAGTTGGCCTGTCTGCTGTTAGCCTCGTTGCTGCATATGCCACTAGTCTGCCGATTAACTGTTAGCGGCGCTGCACTAGACCTAGAACTGAATCATAGCCGTTCTCATAATATTACATGTTCAGCCCCCAGCAACTTTAAATTTGGTGCACATTAAAGTCTATTGGCTGCTGTAAACGCCAATCAATGTCCATAAATAGGCCCTCTTTAGCTTTCTGAGATTTCTTTTCTACCAAAAATGCATAATTGCATGGAATCAAATTGCTCATTGACATCTGTTTCACAGGGGCTTTAATACTAATATGTGAACTGAAATGATTAAGGCTTTTGCAGTGTAGAGAGCTGTGCACAGCATGGTGAGGGTTACTTATTCCTTTTGGTCAAATGGGTCAGAGCAACACAGCCATGTGACTAATTTAATGTGATAAGCCTTGACGGCTTTGACATTACTGAGCAGCAATCAGGATACATAATCCACGATATGTTACAGCTCCACCTTGACCCTGACCAGGATAAAGTACTTGCTGAATATTAATGGACAAATCCACTGTCCTGTACTGTACATGGCTGCTGGGTGTTTCTGTGTGGAGTTTGCATGTACTCCCTCCTTATTTACATAGGTTTCCTCCCATAGTCCAACGACGTGCACATTAGGATAATCGCCAATTCAAAATTTCCCCTTGGTGTGAGTGCAAGTGTGAACGGTTGTGTGTGTTGGCCCTGCAATGGTCAAGGATTATGAAAAAGAACAAATAAAGAAAGAGCTGGAATGGATGAGATGAATGGATGAGGAAAATCACAGAGAGAGGAGAAAAAGAGGAGAAGGAAGGAATAGAAATTGTGTATACACAAGGAGGAGGGGTTTTTAAAACTCTATTTTAAAACTGTTTTTTATATATTTTAGAAACAAAGATTTTCTTGTGTTCAAGTCAAACAGGTACTGGCTGCAAAGTGCCAAGATTTAAAGAAGGAAGACATATGAAAAAACATCAGGTCAACACTAAAATGCCCAATCCTGAAGGATTGTGGTTTTAAATTAAGGCACAATTGCATTTTTAACAAAATGAGATTATTTAAAATGGGATTGGTGCAGAGTGCAGTGTGTAGGATATGTGAAAAAGAAATAGAAGACCTCAAGCACATGTTTTTTAATAAAAAACTGAAAAAACATATTGATGGTTTTTGCAATAAAAGAAGAGTATCAATTGTCTGGTGTTGACTGAGATAGGATCCAACCGCCCCATGACTCTAATAGTAGGATTAAGTGATTCTGCAAATGACTGAGTCAGTGTACAGAACAGAAACAGCATGGGAAAATACTTTTACCCGATACTTTTATCTAACTGTACATCACACTGCTTCTGAGTTCTGGATTGTGATTGGTCAGAATGTGGTGAATAATGCTCTACAACAGCAGCTCTGAAAGTAGTACAGGTTTATATTAATGCACTCATTTAAATTTATATGTTATTGTTTCTATAGTAACAGATCATGTACAAGGGTGTGTACCCTGCACACAACACTGATGATGAACCGATTAGAAATGTGTTTAGAAATCAGTGTGTTTATGTAACATGTATGGAAGGAGTCTCTAGTTTCACAGCTTTGTAACGGTCAGAAGTAAAACTGTAACTTTAGGTTTCAGTTGTATTTTCGGGACAGAGGAATTTTACACTTCTTTACAGTTTCTTGGTCACATGACAAGCTGTGATTATTTTGAAAAGGAAAGTGTGAAAAGGAATAAAGAGACAAGTTTGCTATAGACTATCTGTAGCTCTTCTAATGTGCTGGTTTTGCAGATGTTAACAGAATTATGAGTAGCTATAAATGTGTAAAATTAAAATTGAAATTTAGTAAATTGCTGTTGTATCAGGGTAATAAAACGTTCAGGGTGTGCTGTTATGAAAAAATAATGTCTGCAGCAATTAGATCTCAATAATCAGAGTGTTATTCTAATCTGACCAAACACTGGAGATCCTTAGCCAATCACAGGCTACACTTCCAAAAATGAGAGGGTTTTGAAACATCTCTCACTGAATTATTCGCTAAACCATTTAGTCCCATTAGGGTCATTAGGAGGCTTGATCCACACAGAAATGCCTGATCCTGGAACTTGAATTCAAAAACTTTTTGCTGTGAGTTGGATGTGTTAACCACTCTACCATCGTGTGACCCTGGACTTGCAACCTGCTACAGCCATTTTATTGTGTGTGTGTGTGTGTATGATTCATTCATGTTGTAAATCCCCCAAAACTATAATTAACGCCTACTTGATTCGTGCGTCCTTCAGCCTTGACCTGAAAACACCTGGTGTAGGATATAAAACCATGTCCATCATTTCCCTCACATCACTCTTAACCCTGCAGATGTTTACAGTGAGCGGTGAAGGGAAAATATTAGATTTATTTTTTATGTTTTTCCAGAGCAGGATACATCACTGATATGACAGCGCTACTTCTCCTTCTTAGCCATAGCTCATAGAGCTTTACTCAGCTTTAGATAGCGATTTAGACCTTCAGCACGTCTTTTTATGGAGACTTTAAAACATCTTTTTATGTGTTTTAGTGGCAGAAAAAAAATGACATTGTGTGCGTTAATGATGCATGGGAGTGAGGAAATCTGGAGTGAGTGAGTGGAGGTGCTGATGTTTAGGGATGATGAAGCGATATATACAGGGTGAGTTGTGTTTAAAGCTTTCAGTTACTTGGGAATTATTCTTATAGCAGTGTTTTTATTCCTTTTAAACAGATTTTAGAATTTTTATCTGTGTGCAATAAATACACTTTTCCACTTAATACAGGTTCATGGTGGGAGACATTATACAGTGTACTCGCCACACATGGAGAAGAATTCATGGCTGATAGAAAAGCGAACACAACAGTGGAGAAATGTGTAATGTAATAGCAACGTCACAGAAGGAAATACTTTTCACTTGTGTTGCTCTTTAGTCACTTTATAGAATATGTTTGGAAAGCCAGCAGGGCTGCAATACTCAAGTCCTTGCTCAAGATGATCTTCTTGGATTAGGACTCATTGGTATTTGCATTCAGAGTTGTCTCAGTCTTGGCCATTGGTCTCAAAAAAATCTATTTAGTTAGAACTGAGTCAGCTGCTTTTAAAAAAAACATTGTTTTTTCCTATATAGAGCCCGAAATATGGACACTGTCTGCAAGGTAACCAATCATAATGACTTTATCCCTGGTTTTTATTCTCGACAAGGGTGACCTTGACTACAGCTCTAAAAGTAAGCGATTTTTTTTTAGATTTAATGCTGACTTTGTCAGATGTGAATTTACTTATGCACTCGCACTCACGCCCAGCAAAAATTTAATCAGTGTCTACACACAGCTCCAAATTGCAGTGCTCTGGGACGTGATGGTAATTGGGCCTGAAAGTAATGATATCCAGGAAGTCTTCATTGCTTGCACTGGTTTACTAGACTCTAGACTGGTTTAGTTCTGTTTGAAATAGTTCTATTGCTATCTTGTTGCAAGGCTGGCTTCAGTCACTCTACCTACATTTAGCTTTAAAAGCTTTTGGGCTTCAACAGTCATTTCTTTATTAAAAGAACAAATAAACAAATAACAACAACAACAAAAAACATGCATGCCAATTTAGGTTTTCAAAAAGTTTTGATGAGAAATAAAGTAAATCATCTAGGTGATATTGAAAACTATGTCTGTATGTGTATAGAACCTAATTCTGAATACAGGGAATTTTTCCCCAGAGTAAATATTAACTCGTTGGACCCTGAATCAGACTAACAGTGAATCTGATCTATATTCCACTTAGCAGACCTCAAACAGGAATCTGGAGCAAAATTACTGTATAATAACTGAACAGAACCAACTAGTCAAAGTAAGATGCAGACATAATTAATGTTGTAATTTATTAATGTTTAAGTTAATCTTGTTCAAGAACAGACTTGGATTTCAATCAAAAATGACTTTCCTATGCAACACCACACACTTGATAAATATCTGACATTATAATCAATTCATAAATTATTGTAACATTGAATAAATGACTAAAAACTACAAACATTTAGATTTTCATCCAGTTGACGGAAAATGAACTTTTACATTTCCAGAATTTTTCAGACACTCTTATCCAGAGAGACTTACAATTAACATTTTTATACAACTGAACTATTGAGGCCTTGTAAAGGTTATTTACATATACAGTAATGTTTATTTAATTTTCAAGTTTTTTTAAGTAAAAATTTTAAAATATTCTAAATATTTTCTATTTAATGAAACACTGGCCCAAATAGAATCCATTTTTGCTCTGCACTTCATTTAACTTCTACCTTCTGCTTGAACACCTCAGAAAAGTGTTCAGTGGTTAAACAGATGTTTGTGTGTAATTAACTCACCAGTGAATCAAATGCAGATGTGGAACAGCAGTTTATTCTTTTTTAAGGATGCAAACAGCATCTGGAACTGTAAAATGTGGCAAATATGATGCTCTCAGTCCCTGTTTATGAACAATACATGGCTGTAATTTGTGTTAGACTGGGTCAGAATGAGAGTTAGACTGGATCAGAGTGAGCGATAGACTGGGTCAGAATGAGAGTTAGACTGGGACGGGGGGAGGGTAAGACTGGGTCAGAGTAAGAGATAGGCTGGGTCAAAGTGAGAGTTAGACTGGATCAGAGTGAGAGTTAGACTGGGTCAGAGTGAGGGTTAGACTGGGTCAGAATGAGAGACTGGGTCAGAGTGAGAGTTAGACTATATCAGAGTGAGCGTTAGACTGGGTCAGAGTGAGAGTTAGACTGGGTCACAATGTGAGTTAGACTGGGTCTGAGTGAGAGTTAGACTGGGCCAGAGTGAGGGTTAGACTGCGTCAGAATGAGAGCTAGCCTGGGCCATAGAGAGATAGACTGGGTCAGAGTGAACTTTAGACTAGGTAGGAGTATAAGTTAGACTGGGCCTCAATAAGAGTTAGACTGGGCCAGAGTAAAAGATAGAATGGTTTCATGTGAGTTACAGGAGAAAGACTTGTTTTTTGCTGGTGGTGTAGTGGTTATAGTATTGGGTTCATGATCGAGAGGTCATGGGTTCAAATTCCCGATAGACCCCCCACTGTGCTAAGACCCCTAGGCATAAGGCCCATTGAGCCTGAGCCCGGGACTCAAACCCAGGACCCTCTTGCAGTGGGGTGGATATGCTAACCACTACGCCACCCTGCTGCCCCACTAATACACTGACACATGGATAATTGAACACAGATAAATCGCTACAGCCATGGAAGGTTCTGTATTGGCAGCAAGGCTTATTCCTGTGACTCAAATTAGTTTATTAAATTGAATAAAATTGATGTGGCTTATGAGGTCTCATTTCTAATTTATTTTCAGCACATTAATTTGTTAACATTCATTTAATTTACTAAAAATATGCAAAAACCTTCACAGTAAAAGGATGAAGGACAAATGTTATCCTGGAGCTTTTGGGCAATTCTGGGTAATTTATTCTCTTTTTCAGGAGATTTGATTGATCTTGTTTGGTGTTTGCCCTGCACACACACACACACACACACACACACACACTCACACACACACACACACACACACACACACACACACACACACACAC
>JBCNYG010000020.1:15015697-15029146 GCA_039654305.1 Porochilus rendahli
CACACACACACACACACACACACACACACACACACACACACACACACACACACACACACACACACACACACAGCAAGGATACAAGCTCACAATCACATCAATACTGAAAGCTGAAATAATGAAGGGATTTCTCTTTAACATGCATCTGGTACAAAATTTTCAGTAAATTATCTCCCCCTCATGCACTGTTCCCAGGGTCGAGAAGCACATGATGGAGTATAATTAATCAGGAACAGTCGTGGAGTTAATAACACGTTTGATTCAGTCACAACTCTTTAGAGTAATTTGAGCAAAAGTGCACCATTAATTTAGCTTAGGTTTTATGGTTTATGAAGTGCATTATATGATTAAACAGAAAAAAAAACCTAAAACATAATCTTTTTCTTACAATCTATTCCCTTTTTCTTACTTAATTTTTCCTCTTCCCTTCTTCCTACATATTTTCTGTCCTCTCTTTTACCTTCTCCCTTTACCCTTTTTCCTATAACCTGAAAGGTGCACTAGCAGGGCTCTGAACCCTCTTACACCGTAACAATTTTTCACATTTTCAAGTATTTTTCTATTTATTACGGAATAGCACAGCATAGCAGAGCTCATGAGCAGAACCCAACAGGCATGGAACATGACATGCCCATTTCCATGCCTGAGTTGTTGTTAATTGGCTGTTATGTATGACCTGCAAGATGATGAGCACATGATGATACACAAAACCAATACACAAAACAATAAAAAATGTATTCGTAGCAGAACTGAAACCCCCAAAATTCATTGGAGACATTAAAGACTCCCATTATAAATGTTACATAAACACATTTCTCCCATGTTTAGAGTTGGCTGCACATGCCTCTGTATCCACCCCCTGCACATGCCATGTACACATCCCTGTGAATGATCTCTCACTATAGAAACTATAATGTATTAGCACAAGTTTATTAAGGATTTCCCCTGACTCATTTCCCATAAACCGAGAGGTATGAAGCCATGACTTCACCTCGAAAATCAACTCCTGGGAAGTGCTTCCCCTTAATGCAAGGTCAGGAGAGCAAAGGAGGGAGAGGAAGGATTACACAGCCATAGGACCGTAGTCCCATCTGGTCAACATCCGAGTAGTGAACCGGGGCATTGTCTTACAGGAGGTGAACACATTTGGTCAGCATGCTACTGTAGTGGAGGAAATCGGGGTATCAGGCATCATGGTGGCACTGTGTGGTTTTGGACCCATGAACTGTGAAAGGCCTGTGGCCTGCCGGTCTGAAATGTTATATATTTGGTCCTCCATAAATCTTCAGCAAATTGTGGGACTTCTCTATAATGTACTGGAATTAATTATTGATCATTAACAGTATCAACATGAATATGAATATAAATACAGAAATTATAATATCTTCAGAATGAGTAATCATATTTCCTTTATTTAAAGATATTTGTAATCCTGAAATGGAGAACTGTCCAATAAAATCATCTCTAATGAAATATATATCTTTAAATTGTTAATGATTAAACCTATAGCAGAGCAATTTTATGATTTACTGCACTATTTGATTATTGGATGATTTATTTGAAAATTGTATGAAAAAATTATTCACTGAAGTGTGTGTAAGATTATTTTATTATTTTCTTCAGGGTCAGCTCAGGACAGGTTGAGGCTGTTGAGACTTGTTGAGACATGTTGAGGTATGAGGTCATGAGGGACCAATCAGAATCAAGAGCTAGAGGATGATGGACCAATCAGAGTGGAATAGGCTCTATATAAGCCAATTGCAGAGCTGGTTCCATTTCCAAGATTTTTCTCTTGGAACAATTTCTGCTGTGTAACTGACTGCTTTTCTTTTCCTAAAGGCTAAATAAATAGCTGAAAAATGGATTTGAAACTCTTATGTTGTGAACTGAACACTTTTCGCCATGACACTATGCCTCTCAGTTTTTACATTCTTCCACAACTTCTGTAACAGTGTAGCATAGTGTGTCTTGGTAACTGTGGAACCCTTTTCCAGGAAATCCATCATCACTACTTTATGCTGGTTGCAAAAGATGGTGAGCATGACCTTGTTTTTGAGGGTTGGACATGTCTCTTCTTTAGAGGTGGTAAGTTTCCCATTGCTTTGATTGGTCTTTAGCCTCTGGATCATGATGGACCCATGTTTTGTCCTGTGTAATTACTCTTTCAAAGAAGTTCTCCTGGTTTTCTTGGAACATGACTAAAATGCCTGGGAACACGTGACTCATTCCTGCTTCTGGAAAGGTGTGAGGAACTAGGGAATCCATCGTGCCAACAAAGTCCGTATGTGCAACTTGTAATAGATATTTATTTTTTTACAGTTCCCTCACTGATCTTGACATCTTGGGCTAATTGGTGAAAACTGTTATACACTGATCCTTCAAAATGGTGGCCTCCACTCTCTGGGTGACATCTTCATCAATATCGGACTGCAGTTGCCCAGAAATCGGAGCTGTTTCCCCCGATGTCTGACAATACTCGAACTGCTTGACTACATCATATGATGAGGCATCCGCCCCCTACGCCTCTTTCATCTAATTAAACATCTCCTGTGGTGTATTCAACTGGCTCCATGATCACACCTTCCTCCTCATGTTAGCACCCCTGAAAGTGAACCTGTTCGGAGCTCAGAGCTGCAAATTACCATGTGACCTATAGACATATGTATTATGTGCAATTTCAGTCTCCTACAATAACTGGAAGTGGGTCAGGGGAAAACTTTAATGAACAGCCTAAACTACATGACTGTCAGAGCTGCTATAGAACATTAATCCCCACCGTCTGACCAATCACAATCTAGAACTCAGGACACTGCACTGGCAGTGTCGAGATTGTTCTAAGTCTCTAAGAAAGGATGCTTTCAGTCTGTGAAATATGGACACGCTGAGAAAAGCGTGGAAGGATGAAATCTTGGGTAATGAATGTGAGAATGGAAATGGACGAATCTTTTGCCCTCCCGCAGCCTCTAATGAGCTTCACATCCATAATGCACGCTTTGTTATGAAGCAGATTTCCTCATTAACCTGCCTGAAGTCCTCACTGATTACCTACTAATCACCTTCCAGTGATGAGACTCGATGAGACTCGCTTCTGTGCGAGTCATGGGGTTCTGTAGCTCTAATCTTTCACACCCCAGGTCATTTTCACACTGAGAAAATAAACCTGTGCAGTGACTCAGCATTCCTCATTACATTGGTGTAATCAGACATTGGGTTCAGGTCAAAGGTCAGTTGATAATAGAAGGATTATTGCTAATGGACCGATACAGTAAGTACGAGTTGCTGGTATACATCTGTTCTGTGGCAGTGAGCCTTTCCTGATATCAGTAAAGTATTAAGTTTAATTTGTAGATTTAGGCCCCGCGTAAAGGCGAAGCTTCCAGTAGATGTCTCTAGTCAAAGGCATCCAAGGCTGGTGTTATAAAAGTAGCATGACTCCTTTAAGTGCTGATTCGATTTCAGCTCTGGAGGAAATAAATAAATAAATAAATACATCTCCTCTATGTTTGCTGAATTCAGTCTGGAGCAAAAGTAGAAAGGGTTAGGGTTTCTCTTTAAGTTAACTTTTTTGTTAAGGTTCTTTTCAGCTGGTTTTACTAGCTGATCTCTGCATTTATTTGTATCACCTGTCTTGTTACTTTAATTATCTGTTTAATAAGTCTCTGTAGAGTGTTCCTGTTCTGGTTTCAAGTTGTTTTGCTTGATGAATGTTTGTCTGCCAGTTAAATTGTATTTATTCTGAGCAAGTTTGAACGGCGGTGTATGAGCCTATATTGTTGGGTTTCATTAATGTTTCTGAGATGAAGAATATATCTGTTTATTATTGGCCCCTGTCGTTACTATAAGAATCGCTAGGTTAAAAATTAATTTGAAATGATATATGGTTTGTTTTAATGTTTATTTTTTCTTTGCTATTTTTATATTTTATTCATTGAAAAAAAATACAACAACAATAATGATATTAATAGCAAAAAAAAATAAAAATAAATCAATAAATAATAATAATAATAATAATAATAATAATAATAAAAAATATATAATTTAGATCCCTCAGTGCAGCTAACTGGGTTTATGGTGATGAATGTAAAATGTAATAAAACATGAGTTAACTGTTTATGGTGTGAATGTAAAAGAACCATTGCTGATTTTCATCAACAGTTAGCCGTCAGCGTGTTCCTGCCCTGCAATGGCCTGGTGAGCTGTCCAGCGTGTACTCTGCCCTCGCAGACCCTAATTAGGGTCGTGGGGAGGCTGGCGAGCAGAACTAGTTCCACAAAGACACATCAGTACCAACATCCTGTGGAAGAACTACTGACAAAAGGGAATATTATTATAAAAAAATTGCTATATTTTGTTTTGGCAGCTAAGAAAATAGATTCATGCTCATTTCTATGGCCTTATTAATGTTACTAGCTGCAGAACTCAAAATCCTTTGAATTTTATTAATTTGTTTTTAAATGTTATTAATTTGTTGAATGTTTGAAAGAATAACTTCACCTAATCTATCTTATCCAGAATTTATGCTCAAAACCTACCATTGAAATGCAAAGCCACACTGTGTCAGTACATCCTGTAGAAAAGGAGGTGTACTGAGCAGTGTCTTATTATCATTTAACGAAGCTTCCAGGCAGACCAGCTGTCCTGAACAGGGCTAATTAGACATTGTAAGAGGGGAAATGTAGTGCTTTAATCCTGGTGATATTTTGATGAAAGCACATAACGGACATTTCATTAAGATCTCAGGGATCTTATAATCTAGATCTGTATAAATGTATACAAAAAAAAAACTTCTTCACAACCATCTTCTTTTTTAACATGGGTTTTACCCCACACAGGACAACTCCTTTACAACTGTCTCATGTTCACAAGTGAGTTTTGTGGTCATATTTTGGTAATTGGACTAACCCTCATCCTGCACAGTCTCTGTATCCATGTCTCAACCCGAACCATTTTCTAATGAGCTGTCTTGAAAATTTTCTTGTTAAGGTAGTCTTGTGAACAGGGCTCATTTTAAACACTTCCACTCAGCATCCTGACAAGAGCTGACAGTTTTCTCAGCTGTGAAAATTTACAGAGGAATTTCAGATTCCACCGGGAGCATGTTCCTCTTCTCTGTTTTCCACTCACATAGACTTGTGGGTAATATTTTCCCAGCTACTATGCGATAGAGAACCCTGCTTTCAGGGAGGTGCAACCTCACTTTGATTGTATCAATTATTCCACCACATGCTTCACCTGACCTCTGCTGTTCTTCTCATTAATCAGTGGAAAAAAGCCAGAGAGAGAGAGAGAGAGAGAGAGAGAGAGAGAGAGAGAGCTATTTCTAAACAAACTCATCTGTTTTCCCACAAATTAAAGTCTTACCCTGTCCTCTAACTTACTTTTATACTCTGCATCGATACAGTTGCGGTTTATATCTAAAAAGACAAACTACATTTACATTTATAATAGACATGCTGTTATGGTTTAAACCTCGATGAAAAAAACAGGAGCCAAAAGCACACCTGGAGACACAAGGTGTAATTCATGGCAATGGGGAAGCGAGCGAGAAGCAAGCGTATCCAGTGTCGCAGACGTGGGGCAGAAGCGCTTGAGCGAGTAGTCCGGAAGAGGTGTGTATCCCTTGTTGCAGAGATAGGGTGGAAGTGCTGGGGCTCGAGGAGGCACGCATAGGCAGTGAGAATACCATGGCGCTGGAGAAGCCTCCCCGCCGGGCTTAAATCATGATGGTGATTGTCAGACATCCGGAGCAGGTGTGCAGGAGTGGGTGGAGCCGGTGAGAGCCGCCCCATTTCTGAAAACAGAATACAAAAGAAAACAATGCAAGAAAACAGAAACAAAACAACCGCTACAGGGATGCCATCACCAAACAGTATTTCATTTTCTTTAATATTCATGTAATTCTGAATCTTTCTAATGTTGATGAAGCAAGAACAGTTAGGATTAACAATTATAAAGTAAATATCACCAATTAAATATTTTTATAAAATATTTTGCCAAAAAATATTGCTCTAGTTTTGTAGTACATATTTAAAAAAATTATATAACTGAGAAAGCAAAAAAAGCAAAAATAACATTAATAGATGCAATACTCTTTGACTGTAATTTTCCTAAGACAGAGGATTATTGAGGGAGCAATAGTGACCTTCAGTAAAAATATAATACCATTTCTTGAAACAGTCAATCTGTCGAATCTGTCGTTATAGGGTGCATTCAAATAGCAGTGTTTTGTGGCTCTGCAACTATTTTACATAAAGCTCTACGTCTCCAAGCATACCTATCAATAAATATCCTCAAGCTAGTGTTGAAACAAGGATATTATAACAATAATAAAAACAATAATCTTATGAAATACATTACAAACTAGAACCTTTATATTATACATTTTTTCTTGTTTATGATTTTTTTTCCGCAGTGGAGTTGTATTGAACTTTATTCAAATGGATAAAAATAAACTAATTGTCTGAGTAAAATGATGGGTAAAATAATTGCAAAAATTATTAAAAATATATAATAAAATAGTTGATAAAAAAAAATTATTGCTAATAAATTAGAGTAAAATAAATAAATAAATAAAATGAATACATTTCGTATTATTTTCAAATTAATTTAAAAAAGTGAATAAAATTAACTTTAGCTTATTTTTAAGCATTATTTGATACACAAAGTAATTGTATTAGTGTCTCTGAAGATCCTCATACATGATCCTTTTACATGAGAAGTATGTACATTTTAACCAGTAAATCAATCAACAATAAATCCAGTAAATTTAGGCAAATGTGTGAGATGTTATGCATCATTTAGAAGTTAAATATCTAGATGTTATTTATTTTAATCATATTTAATCCGTCTATTTAAAAATCTCCAGCTATGATTCAAGATTTAATCAAATCTAAACTCAATTATTTTTCCTGTAGCATTCATTCTAATAATAACCTTCAGAGCACTCATTTATAAACAGCATTAAACACAATCAGAGCACAAAGAATTTTAAAACAGTTAAAAATCATTATCATACACCCACTCACACTGCAAGATGGATGATGAGAAAACTGAAAAAAGACCACAAAACTCACGGTGTCATTATTTTTGGTGTTATTTTGTTAGTGTTTCTAAGAAACCCATAAAATACAGATCGTAAAGTCACTAAGCTACAAATCATATCCTGTAATAAAAACAAGACTTGTTAACTTGTTAAAAAGAGAGACTAAACACAAGTTTCAAGTTCCAAATTTTATTTGATGAAGGGTGTGAATAATTATTGCTAATAAAGTGTCTATGCCTGGCTACTTTATTCAGGATGACCTCTGGGCATTGTGTGTTTCTGGAATTATGTATGTGTATGAGGTGAGGCCAAGTATGTGTGTGTGTATGTGTGAGGATGATGTCTGATATGTCTGAGTGGTTGGAAAAAGAAGTGTGAGAAGATGCATAATCAAAAACCTTCCACAAACTATGTTTATTAATATCAAGCTATAGAGCAAGACATGCCTTCAGGGGGTGGGGAATACACATTAAAAAGCTAACAAGTTTTATTTGTATTTACTTTTATATATAATGCTGTATCAGGGTGTATACCACTAAGGAACAGGAACACAAGGCTTAGAAACACCATGATGGAAGAAAACAGGAAAGCTATTGAACTGTCATGTTTCTGCTATTTATTATTTTTGTGTACCAGTTTTTGGAAACCCATTTCCCCTTTCAGCGTAGAAGTGTTTTAAGAGTTTGTCGAGAGCTGAGTGGAAAAACTTGACTTGAGCTGAGACCTCGACCCCATTAAAGGCCTTTGGGATGAATTGCGGTGGTGTTTGTGAGTCAGACCTAATCGTCCCACATCACTGAATGACCCCACTAATGTTCTCCAGACTGAAGGAAATAAACTCCCTGCCACCAAACTTCAACTTAGGCTGAAATCCTACAGAAAGAAAAAGCTGTTACCACAAAAAAGCAACAAAATGCAACATCTGCAGGTCATTTTGATGCCACTCCACACAACCTTAAGATTAAAAATTATCCTCCATTACACAGCAGTGCTGCTGAATTTTGACTTGTGATTGGACTAAAGGTGTTAAATCTTCCTTTTTTTGTGGTAAGGAGATATTCATTTAATATTGATGGAAGAATTCTCCAGAAACTTTTTAATCAGTCGGAAAACACTTTGAATTCACTTTATTTAATGTTTTAATAATTAGGTAACAAGTTATAAACATAAAAGTGTTTGAAGAATTTATAGTTGAAAATAGATTTTACCCCTTTTACCCCTTCTCAGGGTGTCACTGTCTATGTCTGTGGTGCCGTTAGTGTTCCACTCACAGTCCCTACAGTATTTCTTAAGCACTACTGTATGGATCAGATTGATATTTTAAATGTTGGTTTCTTATGGTGTGTAGGTGTACACAGACTTGTCTGTTTCTCAGTTTGACCTTCAACCTTGACAAAATAACCTTAACTGTACATATTTTCTGCTGCTGTACAGATCATTCTGAACCTTTCGAAGTAGGTATTCTATGGTGTGCAAGGGTGCATAGGTTTGTTGGGTTCTCTGTTTGTCCTATGACCTTGTCCCAATTACCTTGATTTTGTAAAGGTTATATCTCAAGAATTAAATTTTTTTTTAAATACAAATTTATTACGAATATTTTATAAATGAACCTTGAATTGAAGTATTTGTAAAGCTAGTTTTTAAAGCATTTTTTTTGGAAATTGCTGAATAAAAAACATTCCTACTTTTCCTTAAAGTGGAAATTATTTGAGTGTAAATAATTTGTTGTGTAAAATGCCCAACAGACTTACCTTACCTACGTTATAATAATATTAATAACAATAATAAATATTATTATTTTTATTTTTAATGTTTGACTGTAAGATACTCTATATTTTATTGTTCTGTGTGAAACTGAAATATAGGCCACAACCAATGTTTTAATATGAGAGAACAAAAGGAAATGTGAGGTGAATGGAGTGGACGCTCCTGTCAGTGTAACAGTTTAATGAAAGGCAGTTAAAGTCAGCTGCTGTATCCTGCGTGTCAGAGTGAAATAAAGCAAAAGCACAATCAGAGTCGCCTTCACTGGATGCGCTGGTGTGCTGAGGCATCTCATTACCAAACTCATTTCACCTGACGCCACATCTCACGCACACACGCACACACGCGCACACACACGCGCACACACACACACACACACACACACACACATACACACACGCGCACACACAAACACACACAAACACACACAAACACACACAAACACATAGTCATACACCCAGAACTGAAAAAGACTGATAAGAACTGGATGGTACAAAATGCTATGTCACACACACACACACACACACTGTAATCACATTGATCATTATTTATTGCACTACCTCAACTTTTTCCTGTCATTATCTCATTATTCTGATATGTTTATATTTATATCCCTGTATTCTATTTGCACCACCTCCCCCGATGCTGCTCTGTATATCATTTTATTTAATTTTACCTTTATTACATTTTTTATATTCCATACAATCCTTTTCTTTCTCTCCTTTGGTGCTAATTGTATCATTCTTGTGTTGGCTTTTTTTTTTTTAGTACTATTGTTGCACTGTACTGTCTTGCACTGTTTGCAATGATGCACACTTTGCACTTTATGTGGCTAGGGAAGGGGGTGTGGTTTATTTTTATTGTATGTTTTTCTGATTTGATCTTTTTTGTATGTTTATGGAGCACCAGGTCCTGGAGAAACGTTTCGTTTCACTCTGTACTGCGTCAGCTATATGTGGTTGAAATGACAAAGCTTCTTGAACTTGAGCTTGATGAGCAAAAAGAACATTAAGGCTTGTCTCAATTTTGCCAAAAACATCTTGATGATCCCCAAGACTTAAGGGAAAATATTCTGTGGACTGACAAAAAGTTTAACATTTTGGAATGTGTCCCGTTACATCTGGTGTAAAAGTAACACCACATTTCAGAAAAAGAACATCATACCAACAGCAAAATATGGTGGTTGTAGTGTGATGGTCTGGGGCTGTTTTGCTGCTTCAGGACCTGGAAGACTTGCTGTGATAAGTGAAACCATGAATTCTGCTGTCTACCAAAAAATCCTGAAGGAGAATGTTCGGCCATCTGTTCAAGACCTCAAGCTGAAAAAGAACTTGGATTCTGCAGCAAGACAAAGATCCCAAACACACCAGCAAGTCCACCTCTGAATAGCTGAAGAAAAACAAAATGAAGACTTTTGAGTGGAATAGTCAAAGTCCTGACCTGAATCCTATCGGGATGCTGTGGCATGACCTTAAAAAGCGGTTCATGCTCGAATACCCTCCAGTGTGGCTGAATTACAACAATTCATTACAACAATGAGTGGGCCAGAATTCCTCCACAGCGTTGTAAACGACTCAGTGCAAGTTATTGCAAACGCTTGATTGCAGTTGTTGCTGTTAAGGGTGGCCCAACCAATTGTTAGGTTTATCAGTACATCTTCAAATAAGTCATGATTTATTATCCAACTTATGAACATTTAGTTATCTCTGATCAGTTTACAAAGAAATACAAGTAGAAATATTTTTTATAAGTTAAATCTGTTGGGTATGTACATGTAGAATGTACATTTAGGAAACACTGACACCCAGGATGTATAACATGGTCCCAAGGTTATTACTACGGGGTCTTTACTCGAGGTCTTTACTACATGGTCTTTACTCATGGTCTTTAATACGGAGTCTTTACTCAAGGTCTTTAATACGGAGTCTTTACTCGAGGTCTTTACTACAAAGTCTTTACTATGTGGTCTTTACTACAAAGTCTTTACTATGTGGTCTTTACTCGAGGTCTTTAATACGGAGTCTTTACTCGAGGTCTTTACTACAAAGTCTTTACTTTGTAGTCTTTACTACAAGTTTTTTACTCAAGGTCTTTATGTGGTCTTTACTTAAGGTCTTTACTACGAGATCTTTACTATGTGGTCTTTACTTCAAGGCCTTTACTACAAAGTCTTTACTTCAAGGTCTTTACTTCGAGGTCTTTACTTCGAGGTCTTTACTTCGAGGTCTTTACTTCGAGGTCTTTATTCGAGGTCTTTATTCGAGGTCTTTACTACGGGGTCTTTAATACTGGGTCTTTAAAACAGGGTTTGAATTTAACCAGCTTAAAAAATAAAATAAAAATTGTGTGTATGTAGTTGTAATTATGGATTAGTTTAGGTACTTCAGAATAAAAACACGCTGAGTATGTATTATTTATACACAATAACACTCACAATCTAGATAAGAGCCAGTTCCAAAGCAGTAAACACGACCCCAGACCCACTCCGGAGTTTATTTAGTATCTTCTATAATAAACCTTCCCAGTGTCCTTAAGGAACCTGCGCTCAGACTGTAGGTTGTTTACGTTTTGTAAGGTCCCAAGATGGCGTCCACCGAGCGAAGCTTCGTTCAGTATACTGAGCGCTGATTGGTTGCTCTACTCATAAACGGTGTGTGGCTTTGATATTCTCACGTGACCAAACCATTACGTGTTTGGTTGCGTATGAGTTGGTGGGAGGAGCTACCAGTTCTACAGACTCCGGCTGGGTTGGAAGAAATGAGAATAATTGTTTTTGCGCATGCGTGGTGCTGACTCGCAATAATCCAGATTTTATTTTATTTTTGGGGGGGGGGCATGCAAACTCGTATAAAGAAAAAGCAATACTACGCACTCTACAAGCACTCACACACACACTCCCTCCCCCCTCTCTCTCCCTCTCTTTCCCTCTCTCTCTCACACACACTCCCCCCTCTCTCTCTCACACCCGGGAGATGTGCAGCAGTGTGAGGAAGCGCGCGATACTGCAGCAGTGGTGTATGATGATAAACCCGCGCTGCTGCATGCGGACAGGTCACTGCATCCGGGACTACCGGAACCCGTCATGAGCGCCTCCTCACTCGCATCCCCACCACCCGGATCCCCGCTGTGACAGGAGGAGACGCAGATTATCGCGAGCCGCGCGGTTCTTGTTCGATTCGCCGGTTTGCAGTGAGCGCGAGCGAAAGGGGGGGGGGAGGGGTGCTCAGCCTTCAGAGCCCCCGCTGATCATGACAGCATTAACCCGAGCGCGCGCTGCTGAGAGGCGGGACATGCGCTGCGCGAGACCGGGTGTCGAGTTCCGTACAGGATTTAAAGAGTAACGGCCGCGGCTCTGATTCCTCTTCCTGTTCAATCTGTACCGGACCAGCACGAGCTCTTTAAAACCGGAAGCGCGAGGGAGGAGGAGGACCTGGAGACAGCAGCGCGAGACGGAACAGGGATTATAATCTACACACCGTGACTGAGATCTGGGACACACAACACACCCACACAAACACACACAAAACCACACACAACACACAGAACCACACACACAACACACACAAAACCACAGGCACACACAACCACACACAAAACCACAGGCACACGCAACCACACACACACACACACACACACACACACACAAAACTACACACAACCACCGCAGGCACACCACACAGCCCACGTGTTTGTGTGTGTGTGTATGTGTATGTGAGATCCCCACAACAGCTGCAGCATCTCACACACACAACTGTAGTATTCCTTGTGCTCATAACACAGTTATTACACACACACACACACACACAGGTGGTGCCTAGGACTGTGCGAGTGTGAGAAGTTCAGAGTCAGGTTTGTCCTACTCTCTCTGAACATGAGGTGAGAACCTCATAAGGAGCAGCACGGAATTCTGGGAAATTAATACATGGACAGGAAGTGATCGAAGACTGGAGTGGTGTCCATGTTGAGTCGCATGACTCTTGACTGAGAGAGAGAGAAAGAGAGAGAGTGTGTGTGAGTGTGTAAAATGGAGACTGATGGAACAGGACCGATTGAGGTGCTGGTTGAAAACACTTGACTACAACCCCGCGAGTGCCTGTGGGAGTGGGTGGGGCTCGTCGTGGCAATGGGGAGCTCGGCTTCGTCGTTGACGGCGGAGGCAGAGCCTGAGCATCGGTTCAGCGGGTCGTCTTACCCCGTGTCGCCCCCGGTCGGTTGGATACGGAACAGTCACAGCAGCCCAGTGTGGGGGAGCAGAGATCACACACACCATCACACACACCTCCGCCCACGCAGGTAACACACACGTAACCTCCTCACACGCAGGTAACACACACGTACACCATCACACACCTCCTCACACACAGGTTACACACACATACACCTCCTCACACGCAGGTTACACACACGTTCACCATCACACACACCTCCTCACGCAGGTTACACACACGTACACCATCACACACACCTCCTCACACACAGGTTATACACATGTACACCATCACACACCTCCTCACATGCAGGTAACACACATGTACACCATCACACACACCTCCTCACACACACACACACACACACACACACACACACAACCCCTCCCTCTCCCCCTCTCCCCTCTGCCAATAGATAGCTAGCCCTATGTGCAT
>JBCNYG010000020.1:15308183-15326238 GCA_039654305.1 Porochilus rendahli
TGTGTGGGTGTGTGTGTGTGTGTGTGTGTGTGTGTGTGTGTGTGTGTGTGTGTGTGTGTGTGTGTGTGTGTGTGTATTGTTTAAAAAAGAGTCCAGCTAATCTTTGAGTAAATATACAGGTTCCATACTATATATTTCTTTGTGCTTTTCATTTATTCAGTCAGGGCAAATCAGATTTTTCTACACAAATTTGTCATCCGAATTAAAACTAGTTTCTCAAAATCTCTTAATAGCTTAATAAAGAAATTCACAAATATATTATAATATAGGAGAACATATTATGACATTTTACTTTTCTGTTCTTCATCTTTCATGCAAATAAAATTATTTCCTTTAAGTAATGTTTTAGCAGTGTGGTATATGTGCAAGTTTTAACTACGCCACAGGGAAGGGCATCCAATGCAAAAACCATTATCCAGATAAATTGTGTGTTTATGATCTTATGTATCACTCTGCTCCTCTGTTCACCTCTACTCATAGCACTGATCTTTAAGGTAAGTTAAAGTTTATCAGGATTACTCTTGCTGTACATTATTTGTGGCCTGCTTGTAATGCTCTGTCCTACATCACTTTAAATAGTCAATACGACATTAATACAGAGTAGCATTATTATTATTATTATTATTATTATTATTATTATTATTATTATATACTGCTTCTGCTGCAGTCATAGGCCTTATTCCTTCACTTTTTGCTATGAACAGCAATTCTACTCCAAGCTCCTCCTAGATGACCAAACTTCTCACCCCCTTCTTACCCTGCAAAGGAAGCTCATATCAGATGCTTATATTCACAATCTTGTTCTTTTTGTCACTACCCAAAGCTTGTGACCATGGGTGAGAGTAGGAATGTAAATCATCTTGTAATTTGAGAGCTTTGCCTTTTGGCTCAGCTCCCTCTTCATCACAACCGACCAGTAAAAGCTCTGCTTTACAGCAGATGCTGTACTGATCCACCTGTTGATCTCCTACTCCATCCTTTCCTCTCTTGTGAAGATCCCAAGATACTTGAACTCCTTCACTTGGGGCAGGACCTCATTCCAGAATGGGAGGGTGCATTCCACCCTTTACGGTCTGAAAACCATGGCCTCGGACTTGAAGGTACTAATTCTCATCCCAGCTGCTTTACAATCAGCTGCAAAAGAAGCTCCAGTGGGAGCTGAAGATCCCAGCTTGATGAAGCCAAAGCAACGTCATCCAAAAAAAAGCAGACATGAGATTCTATGGCCACCAAACCAGAGCCCCTCAACGCCTTGGCTGTGCCTAGAAGTTCTATCCATAAGTATTATGAACAGAACAAAGGACAGCCTTGATGGAGTCCAACCACCTCTGGAAATGAATTTGACATTATGTTACCAATGCGGACCAAGCTCTGGCTTCAGCAATACAGAAATGTATGGCCTGTAGCAACCAGTCTGGTATACCATAATCCTGTAGCACACAAGACAGTCCGAAAGCCTTCTCCAAGTCCTTAGCTCCTTTCTTCACCCAAATGTACAGACCATGCGGCCGCAAGTCTGGTGACATGACTACAAAGTTGATCATCAAATTGCGGCCTAGGGTGTCCCAGTGCCAAGTGCACTTATGGACACCCTTATGTTTGAATATAGTGTTTGTGGTGGACAAACCGTGACAAACACAGAAGTCCAACAAAGAAATATAAGTCGGGTTCAGATCAGAGAGGCCATACCTACAAATCACACCCTTCCATGTCACACTGTCATGGTCCACATGGGTGTCTCCCAGGATGACTAGGGAGTCCCCAGAGGAGCACTTTCTAGCACAGCCACAAGGGACTTCAAAAAGTGTGGGTACTCTGAACTGTCATTTGGTCATTTGGTCAACAGTCAGGACCCTTCCACCCACTCTTTCGTGAACTGGGGGGGACCCCGACATATGGGCACCGAGCCCAAGCTATAGTTCGAGGTAAGCCTGACTATATCTTTTTGGTAGATCTCAACCTCGTGCATTAGTTCAGACTCTTTCCCCAACAGAGAGGTGACATTCCAGCAGTGGTGGCTCAGTGGCTACTGATCCAAAGGTCAGCAGTTCAATCCCCACTATCACCACTGTTGGGCCCTTGAGCAAGGCCCTTAACCCTCAGTTGTAAAATTATGATAATTGTAAGTATCTCTGGATGCCAAATGCTCTTAATGTATAGCTGAATCCATCTCAATGACACATTTGGTTTAAAAAAGATAACACCTCCATCAATAAAATTAACAGACTCAAAGACCATACCTTCTTCACTAACACCTTGTTTATTACTAATGGACTCAGAGACCACACCTTGTTTATTACTAATGGACTCAGAGACCACACCTTGTTTATTACTAATGGACTCAGAGACCACACCTCGTTTATTACTAATGGACTCAGAGACCACACCTTGTTTATTACTAATGGACACAGAGACCCCACCTCGTTTATTACGTATGCCCTTTCGATATTACTAACAGACATATAGTCAACAACCCTTTAAATATTACTAACAGTCACATAAACAATACAACCTCAATATTACTAACAGGCAGAGATCGTACCTCCTTGAGCATTACTAACAGACACAGATTTTGGCCCCTTCAGTAAAAGACACAAACTACACACCCTTTAATATCACTTTAATATTACCAATAGACAGAGAGACCACACCTCCTTTATTATAGCTTAGACCATAAACCTTTAAATATTATTATCAGACAAAGAAACTGCCACCCCTTTATTATTACTAACAGATACAGGTCATTCCTCAATTTGCTTACCTACCTATACCTGCGTTCTTGCAGAAGTACAGCTCCAATTCAAAGTTCACATCTAGCCAAGTACAGTCTGAATATCCGGATGTGTTCTTCTTCATGTGGACTTATAAAACTTGTCTTAGGAAAAGAAGAAACAGTTTGTGTGTGTGTGTGTGTGTGTGTGTGTGTGTGGGTGGGTGCTTGTCTAATAGATCAAAGAGATGTGTGAAGCTCCTGAAACGTTTTATCTGAAGGACGTCTTAAAAGTTGCAGGATGTGTGAAGTCTAGAAGTTTGGCAGATTGTCTTAATGTGATGTCCATTTCCAAGAGTTAGCATGCCAGCTACACTATGTGTGTGTGTGTGTGTGTGTGTGTGTGTGTGTGTGTGTGTGTGTGTGTGGTGATGTATGCACTTAATAAACACTGAGGCTTCACTTAATTCCCTGAAATGTAATGAGCAGAAGCTGTGACCTGTTCACATTTTCTTTAAAACAACAAGAGACTTTTCATACCAACAATATAGTTTATGTTTATTTAACAAAATTCTTAGTCAGAGGTTGTCATGTCTCGCAGGTGTGTCATTCGTTTTATTTCTTGTTTCTATTCCTGCTGTCAAAGTTTATTTGTTGAAAAGATCAAAATATTTTGCTCTTTTCAGGGACGTAATTAAAATTAATTGATCAATAATGAACAGCAATTATACTAATTATGAAAGTAGTTTATTATTTGTGAGCTTTCATTACCAAATATGTAACATCCACTCACCCATCTATTTTCTTCGGCCTATCCAAGGTTGGGTAACAGGCAACAGGTCTACCCAGGCAACCCTCTCCCCAGTGGCATTCTCCAGCTCCTCCTGGGGATCCAGTGGTGTTCCCAAGCCAGTCGGGATATTTGATCCCTCCAGCTAATACTGGGTCTACCTCAGGACTTCCTTCCAGTTGAACATTCTCAGAACGCCTCTGAAGGTAGGCGATCAGGAGGCGTTCTAATCAGATACCCAAAACCACCTCAACTAACTTTTAATGCAGACGAGCAGTGGCTTTACCCCAAGCGACCCCCCACCCCACCCCACCCCCAATCCTACAATTATGAAACAATTTATTATTTCATTCATTTCTGAACCGCTTATTTCTAATTAGGGTCACAGGGAGGCTGGCGCCCATCTCAGCCAACTCTGGGCGAGGGCAGAGTACACCCTGGACAGCTCACCAGGCCATCGCAGGCAAACGCAGGGCAGAAACACGCTGACGGCTACGCAGTCTACTCTTGACGAAAATCAGCAATGGTTCTTTTACAAGCCTTTCACCACAGACAGTGAGACAGCAGTGACTTCATATCATGAATTTATTTTACTGTGTTAATCTATTTGTTTATCATAAGGCCGTTCTTTTTTTTTCCTTGTAAATATATGTTTTTATTCATCATTACTAATTTTTTGGATTTACTTCTTTTTTTCTTTACCCGCAGATGAAGTGTGGGAAGGAGAAAATGTTGTGAACGTGCAGTTCTGAATGGCAGAATTGCATTTTGGCACTGAGACTGAGTGCCACAGTTCCCCACTGTGTTGCCGCTATGTGCAGCTCTCAGATAGCGTTCTGAGGTTAAATTTCTCCCGTGGAGATGAATTTAAACACAGACGCAAATCAGCTTTTGCACAAACAAATAAATAAGCCATGAGTACCGATAAGTTTGGCTAACAAGCACAGGAGCGAACAATGTGAGTGTCGTCACTTTTCACACTTATCACACAATCCTAAGCATGCATGGGGGGGAGGGGGGGGGGGTAAAATAAATAAATTAAAAAAAACAGAATAAATTTTCCACAGTTGCACAACAATAACACATACAGGGGTGTTAAGCGTGCTCAGCGAGAGCAGGGTTTATCGATTTCTCCTCCATATTGTTCACCGAGAATGACTCTAACACCCCAAATGAGGCAAGAAATCACTACACACACACAAACACACACACCAGCATGAAATAAATGCAGTACAAGAGAGATTTACATTCATTCATTTTCTGAAGCGCTTAAACCTAATTAGGGTCGCGGGGAGGCTGGCGCCCATCTCAGCCGACTCCGGGCGAGGGCAGAGTATCACCAGACCATTGCAGGGCAGAAACACGCTGACGGCTATGCAGCCTACTCTTGATGAAAATCAGCAATGGATCTTTTACATGCCTCTCACCACAGACAGTGAGAGACATGGCCGGCATTTGATAACCAAGTAAGCTGCACTTGGGGGGACAGCAGTGACAACCCGCTGAAAGTGGGACTTGAACCCCTGACCTTGGGATCAGTAATGCAGCACCTTAACCACCAGGCCACCACTGCCCCTGATTCATTTACATTTACATTTACAGTGTGCAGTCACTGATATAGTGAAGTTTCCACTCATTCATGTAACTGTAACGTTATGTTTTCTGATGTCAGGGGAATCAACACCAGAACCTTTTAACCAGACAAATGGCTTGGTTATGACTTGGTGGTGTGAATATCTCACATCAGGTTAATAAATTAGACGTAGCTAGTGAATAACGTCAGTAATGACGCCGATCATAAAGTAATAGTGGTATCATAGAACAAAATCATTTCTCATTAGAAAATCTCCACATGACCCTAATCGGATTAAACTCGGCTCGTGAATGTACAAATGAATGCTCCCAGAACCGATCATGATGGTATAACCTGGTCCTTTCAGTCCATTCGGATCCTTAGCTGATTCATTACACATTGTTGCTGGGATTCGTCCTGACCAACTGAAGCAACAATGCTTGAAAAATGCTAGGCGATCCTCTATTAAAGTTTTTTTTTTTCAAAAGTGTATTTTAACCATGTCAGAGGCAGGTCAGGTCAGCTCGGTGCTCTGAACCAGGCTAAATGTTATGTAGCTAAGAGTGACTGTCCAGCCTACCAATTCAGAGCTTAGTGCATACTTAACAGAACATGTTTTAGTATGTACTGCACAGAAATGTAAGAAAAACTAACAAAAACAAGATTTTTATGATTTATTTTACTATTTTAAAGGGTGATAATAATGACAGCTACTACAAGTGAACATGACTTGATTTAAGCAAGAAAGTCCTGGGTACACTTCCCTTGCATGGGGTGTTTCTGTGTAGAGTTTGCATGTTTATGGTTTTGTGGGTTCCCCAGATACCCTGGTTTCCTCCCACAGGAAAAATCAGTGGCTGAAGTGTGAGGGTGAGTGTGAATGGTTGTATGTGTGTTGGCCCTGCAATGGCCTGGCAAGCTGTTCAGGGTGTATCCCGCTTTTTCCCAGAGTCAGCTGAGATGATCACCAGCTTCCCTGCGACCCTAATAATGATTAAGCGGCTTAGAAAATGAATGAATGATCAGTGGACCAATCAGTTTTCGTATAGGAAAGTGTGTACTAATTGTCAATTATCATTACACAAGCTACAAAACTTCTGGCTCACCAAGCTGCACAGTTTTGCAATGCAGTCATGCCAATAAAGCTTTAAATTAAATCAGGCTACATTGAAATGAAGTGAATAGAATGAGATGGAATGGAATGTTGATGCACTCATAAAGCTGTCCACGCTATCCCTCATCAGGAAAATCGGCAGTAACATCAGCAGCCTCCAGCTCACGTCTCACTGTAATCATTTCACCTCCAGTCATTAGAATGAAGTCTGTTTAGTGGCCTCAGGGCTTATAACAGCCTGGTGCTCCACCAGCGCTCGGCTCCCTGCCCAGGAAGTGCTCATGGAGGGGCCCGGCCAATCAGAATACAGCCCACACTCTTCTTCCGCTGTTGGATTTAATAATGAGTCGCTGAACTGGAAAAGGGAGAGATCTCATAACAAGCATTACGAACCAATTAGCAGCCTGTTCTGGTCAGGTCAAAATCACACTGCAGACTTTTTTTTTTATTAAAATTGGAATTCTATAATTCTTAAAATGTCTCTAATAATCACTAAAAAGCTCACTTGAAAGTGGAATTTTACTTCAGACAACACGGGCAGGTCATTTTTATGCTTTTAAAAAAGTGATTTTTGCAATTCTTTGTTCTTGGGACAAGATTAAAAGGATTTAAAAAATAACCAATACTCTCACAGAACTCAGCTGAAAACCCCATTTTTAAGGGGAATAGAATTATATTTCTTTAATGAATTTAATTTAATGGATTTAATTTTAAGTGTAGCTTGTCTCGCTAGCCAGTGTCAGCTTACTAGCGCAGTGTATGCTTACACGACCCAAAGAAGATAAAAAATAAATAAATAAAAGCAATAAATCAAATAAGAGCTTTTGTAAAACCAGTTTGAAGATTAGATTGTATCATCTAATGTATAATTAACACTAAGCTACCTCGTTTTAAGCTGGTACATAAAAATTAATGTTACTTCCAGCTAGTTAAAATGAAGTTCTGTAGTGTTTGCTCAGGTTAATAGCTAGCACTGGAATCTTCAGTCCATAAACATAGTCATGTTTACCCTGATGATGACTTGATTTAAGTTATTTTCCTCTCGCTAGTTTTTAGTGGGATTATATTAAACATTAAAATAACTCACCTTGTTTCTGCTTTAAAAAAAGGAGCTGTTGTGCAATGATCAGTCCAGCCATGTATCCTTCTCTTCTACCTTTCATTTTTTGAAGTGCACATAAATAAACTGCGTTTGGAAGCATTGTATCATGGCTGGTTCCACCAGACTGTTGTATTGATCTTCTGTCATCACTCAATAAATATGAAGTCTCCATGTCCTGACCTTTATTACCTAAATTTTTAAGACCTCCCATCAAAACGACTCCTGAATAGAAGCGAGGGACTTTGGGCGACCGTTTCAATCAGGATTGTTTATATGGATCATGTCTGAGATGAAGACACAATAAACTGGGGATTTAAAAATACATTTCGGTGACTAGTGCAGAGTTGACAGTGAATCTGACCCAGCGACTGTGACCAAAATGTTCTTTTCACTCACAAAACAGCATCAGGTGTTTACAATTGTATAACATTTTTAAGTGTTATTATTTAATAATTATTTAATATTGAGAAGCCATAGCAAAGGCAAACATCTGCATGCAACTCAGCATGCTAACCTTTATTTCATATAAAATACTGTGCAAAACATTATGTTTAGCAGTAATTCATAAAAAATAAAGTAAGTAAAATTGAGCCTTTGGAGCACGACTGCGATTCAGTTGTCATGACTATCACCTCACAGCAAGAAGATTCTGGACTCAAATTTCAGTCAAGAGCCTCTCTGCATGGAATTTGAATGTTTGTTTCAAACCCATTGTTTTATTAAATATCCATCCATTCATCCATTATCGGTACTACTTATCCACCAGGATCACAGCAGAAGCTGGACCAAATCCCAGCTCACTTTGGGTAAGAGACAGCATTACAGCCCTAAAAGGTAACCAGTCTATGATAGAACTAACATAGACATAAACAACAATCGACTCCGGTAATCACACGTATGGGTCATTTAAAGTAGCCAGTCTTTGGACTGTTGGAGGAAACTGAAGTACCCAGAAGAAATCCCCACATGTGGGTGAGCATACAAACTCCACATAGAAAGGCCCTTGGCTGAGATTTAAACACAGAGCCTTCTCGCTGTGAGCTGATAACCTCACCTCCTTACTTAATTATAAATATATTGTTAAATGAAATGCAGTACATCACCTGGTAAGCCTCCGACACAAACCTTTTTTCTGTGTGCTGGAACTGTGACCCTGATCCTCAAAACCTGTACCAGTTCATGGGCAACTAGTAGTAAGAAACTAGTAAAGGTTTGATCCAAATCTAGAGTGTAGACCATGCAGAGTGTGCACAAGATTTTATTTCATTTGAATGTGACCTTGTACAGTGTGCAACGAGACCTTGACCTATGACCTCAGAATCTGTACAAATTCATGGGCCTTTAGTAGTGAGCAATTGGCGAACGTTTGGTTAAAATCTATTTAATTCAGTAGAATGCCCAAATGTAATTCCGAACAGATGGACACACAGATACACGGCCAGGGCGGAAAAATTATTTCTCCTACACCATCACAAACTTTACATATCCAAAGAATGAATGAATGAATAAATAAATAAATAAACAAATAAATTAATTAATAAATAAATAATTTTAATTGGTAGGTGTATTTGTAAAGTATTTTTTTTTATTGATATCTATTTTCGAGTAAGAACAAAAACATTTTAGATTCCAACTTTTTGTGTTTTTCAAGACACAAACTAAATATTATAGCAAAATATTTGCATGTCTGTAAAGAAAGCAGTAGATGACACTTTTCAAATAAAAACACAAGGGAAGCTGCTGGATTTCACTGTAAAAATAAAAAAGACTTTTAGTAAATGCGGAAATTCAAGCCAAGGACTATCTCGCTGTGAGGCGACAGTGCTAACCACTAATGAAATCTAAAAAGCCATCTCATCTGAATGCCCAGACATCCGGAAGAACTTTGTGTGTTACTGTACGGTCCTTAGAAGGACATACAACTCACTTTCTTATAAAACTCAACACAATCAGGATAATATATTTATTTTTATAAAGAAAGCAATATCATACTGAATACTGACTTTACTTCTTTCCTTAATGCTTATGGTACTTTGAATTTGTTATTTATAACATATACATTTAATTCAATTATTCTTAAAGGTGTCTTTACCTTACAGCATTTCTCTGCAAGACCTTTTCACCCTACAGTATATATACTGTATATATGAGTGTTATTATGTCCCCATTAGCCTCGTAGCAACGCTAGGAGTGACTTTTTGAAAGTTGGATAAATGGATAAAAGAAACACTTGAAGTAGGTGTACTTACAGCAGCAATGGAGCTGCATGACATTTAATCTTATTATAAATATGTTTTATTGCTTTTTGAATAAAATTCATTTTATTCAGAAAAAAATGGGGGGGGGGGGACTTATGGTTAAAAATTCTTTAGTGGGTACACCACAGCTGAATTAATTAAATAAATAAGTACTATCCCTGAAGTTTATACCTCTTTTCTAGTATGATGGAATCCTTTAGCAGTTAGCATTTGATCTAAGTGTAACTATAATATCATTTGAGTCAAACAGGTACTCTTTTTTTTTAACAATTTAACAACACATCTTATTTTAGAGGCTTCTTCTCATGTTTTTGTGTGGCGAAGCCCTCATGAATTAGCAAGAAATAATACAGAGTCCGTTTGTCTGCAAACTACCAACTGGATGGTTGCATTTTACTTCTGATATGGTGGAACCCTTGGAAATTAGTGTTTGATGCAAAATTCAATTACATTATAACTTTGAGTCCTTTTTTTTCAAATTTTATAAGTTTTTACATTTTTACTCAGTTTGCCAACATATCTGGGGAAAATGTTGATATTTCTTACAATTCTCTTTTCTTTCCAGAGTTATTCTCTCTCTTTGCACTGCTTGTAAAACCTTATTTTAGCTAGATAACCCTTTAACCTGGCTAATCGATAAGGTATTAGTGATTTCCCAGTTGCTTAGCAATAGCGTTTTCATATAACCAATACATCCAAATGTATAAATCAAATCATATTTGAGAGATGTTTAAACATTTAAACACAATGTTATTAAGTTACACTGGGAGTTTAAGTGTAGGCGGACTCATAGTGCTGCCGTTTCTGGATGTCAGCGTTTTACTGAAAACACTACTGCGGGGGAAGAATATGAGTTTTTAAGAACTGGTGAACACTAAAGCCTGCCTTCTGTTCCTTTCTGTGTCTTATTTCTTTTTTCCTGTTTTTGTGTTATTTCAAAAGTACATTAGGGGATTTGTGCTTGTCCCAATCCAACTGAGACCTTTGGAAGATAATCATTTTAAGAATATAAGTTTTGGATGATAAACCTGTTAAATCAGTCTAATTACCACGATTTCTGTTTATGGTGATAAAGCTGTATAAGAATCCCTTTAAGAATGACCCTTCAATATTAGGATTGTCTCTTCCTTTAATTGATAATATACAATGCAGTGTGATTTCCTTTATCAAGAAACCACAGGTTTATAATGTATTCATTCATTGTTCTACTATGGTGTAGAATCTGCGTTTTTACAGTGGAGGTGCCACATAAACATAAACATTTATAAATTGTAACAAAATATATAGAAAAAATACTTTGACTTCCTGTGTGATTAGATTTTACTTAGTTAATTGATTTGAGATCTGTCCAGTATAATTATTTATGATGATTTGAAAGTAAAATAAAAAAATAAAATGTATAATTTTACATGCATAGAAGGTGATCACACTAGAGGTTTGACTGAGCAGCAGCTGATGCAAATTTATTTTTATGCAATTTTTTGAGATTTGTTTGCAATTTTTGAAATTGCGACTCCAGATGTAAGCAAATATTGTGAAGCTTAAATATCAATATGGCGCCAAAGTTGCGAAAAGGTCACACAACAATTTTGACTAATTTACAAGTGATTCGTGAATGGTTTGCAGATGTTTGGGGGGGAAAGCAAATCTCCTGCCATAACCTTTTGTTCTGAAACCATTCGCCTTTTATGGGAATAAAATAATGACAAGATAGCGAATATGGTGGATGCCACATGGAAGTCTTCATAATTTGCTAGCAAAACGACAGCTTTACGACCTTCTCACCACATGTACCGATTGAGAAGAGATTGAGACTCTTCTGCGTCGGAGGCTCGTTTTGTGACATTCGTGGCAATTTTAAACCTGTCTGCAGTTTTTTTTCCGATGAGTTCACAAACCTGGCGAACCAAATCTAATGCCCCGAATGTTGCATGACAAATTTAAAAACATTTTGAGATTGAAAAGCGACAGCTGTGAATTGCCAACATATCAGTCCCTTTTCTATCACACCTCGAGTGTGATCACCATCATAGTCTTATTTTTAAAATGTTTATTAATACAAAAAAGTTTATAAAGTTTCAGCACAAAGCACACTTCCATTCCAGCTGCCTCTTCAACCCGATTCATCAGCTTTAATAATGAGGAAGAGGAGGAGGAGATGAATGATTTATTACAGAGCGACCTTCAGCATGAACTTCTCTTCACCAGTCTCCCTGGCTTACAGTCTCCTACTAAAGTAATAGAAATATTAATTACATTCTGTAGTATAGTGTTTCTTCATCATTATCTGTGACACAGCACTCACAGCCACCGTCTCGTCTCAAATGCTTCAAAAAACAACATACTGACTACTGAACACAGCAACCTGCAAGCTCATTCTGATGATGTAAAGGTTTATATAAATGTTTTTCCATTAAACCTTGAAGTTCTTTATTTTGCTGTTTCACATAGTCTAAACACAAGGCTAAAGTTTTATTCATTGAATAAGTGTTCATGTAATCAATCTAGCTTGCATTATTTTGCTATTAAATAAGTTAGCTACTGGTACTAAGAACTAATAGATGCAAATGCAGGACAGAGACGATAAGATCAGATGCAAACAAGGATCATTTATTAAGGAACAAGCAAGCGTGGAACATGAACACTATGAAATAACGGCTGGATCGTGGTGCGGCTACGAGAAGCACTTTACTCAAATAAAGCACAAGCTCTCTCTGTGAAAGCGCAAGTGCTCACTCTATGACGGCCCATGCTGATCTGGCGATTGGAACAAGGTAAGCGGCCCCTTTTATCCTCCGGCATGGATGAGAACAGGTGAGCTAATCAGGGCGGAGCCTGTAATCAATAGACGCACACGGGAGAGGAGAGAGAGCAGATCAAAACAGACAGACATGGCTTAAATCCTACGGCGGGGCATCACAGCTACAGTTAAAGAATATGTCTAAATAGCTAGCTAGTAGAAAACACCATAACCATGTTGTCTAACACAGTGAAATTACCAGAATTTAATTAATTCTTTCCCCACTGGACTTAAATAACCTCTGAGAGAGTAAATTCTACTGTGTGATTTCACGGTGTAGAAGTCAAAGACTGTGTAATTTTACTGTGTAAAAGTCAAAAACATTAGCACAAGACCAGCGCTACTTGGTTTAATGCGTGTATTTGGAACGTGCCAAAGTTGCCGCCATCTTGCCAATGAATTTTTACCCTTGACATCTAGGCTTTATACATGAAAACAATCAGCAGGGTTGAGAAATTTTTTCTTTGTTTTGCATTTAATTTTTAGTCATACTCTTATACGTGCTGGTAAAGTAATATGATATAAGTAACATTAAACAAATATTTGGAGTTTTGATTTTTTTTTCTGGAAAATTTATTAAATAATAAAGAATCCAGTTATTCTGTAGATACAATACTTACAAGTGAAATGTTATTCCTTGCACTTTAGAGACACTGTTTTTCTTGTTGAAGCAAGTTGAGACAGAACATTCAACACCAATCTTATTGGATTTTAGTCCTTAGTAATATGGGGGCTACCAGAGGCACGTCATGTAAGGGTCATTCCTAGTCCTATGTTTGTTTATGGTGTTAGCAAAAATTGTGAGCTAGCAGGCAACAATTTTAAGATACACTACTAATATAATAAAAACACGTATATATATGTAAAGTTAAACTATTTAGTATTCCAGGTATAGTATGCTTTCAGAGTATTCATTTAATCCTTATTCGCTTAATTAGTCGTGGGTAGGCTGACTCTGTACACCCTGAACAGCTTACCAGGCCATTGCAGGGCCCTATTCAGTGCATTTTAAATAGTAATTAGCTAGCAGGCTATCATTATCCTAACAGATTGCAGAAGATGAACATAAATAGAAACATTTACAACAACCGCATATTCATTAGTGCTTTATACAACAGCAAGTTGCCTCCAATGACAACTGATTTTTCCTAATTAGGAATCAAACATTTTACTTTTCAACTATATAGAGCTGGCAGTTATTATAAGTTATTTTCTGCCTTACCGTTTCCTCTCCTAGGCCACTTCCTCCAGCTACTCCAGGGGGACAAGGCGTTCCCAGACCAACCGAGAGATGTAGTCCCTCCAGCGTATTCTGGGACGGCCCCAGGGTATTTTCCCGGTTTGACATGCCCGAAACACCACACCAGGAAGGCGTTCTAATTCAACTCAACTGGCTCCTCTCAAAGCAAAGGAGCAGTGGTTCTACTCTGAGTTCCTCCCAAATGACAGAAGTTTTCACCCTATCTCTAAGGGAGAGACCTGCCACCCTCCAAAGGAAACTTATTTCAATCGCTTGTATTCATGATCTCATTCTTTTGGTCACTACCCAAAGCTCGTGACCATAGGGAGGGTAGGAACGTAAATCAACTGGTAAATTGAGAGCTTTTCCTTCTTCCTTCCTTCACCACGATGGACCAGTACAAGCTTCGCTTTACTGCCTGTCAATCTCCCGCTCCAGCCTTCCCTCACTTGTGAACAAGACCCCCAGATACTTGAACTCCACTTGGGGCAAGACATCATTCCAGACACAGAGGGTGCATTCCACCCTTTTCCAACTGAGAACCATGACCTCGAACTTGGAGGTGCTGATTCTCATCTGGTCACTTCACACTCAACTGCGAATCGCTCCAGCTAGAGCTGATGGTCCGGGCTCGATGAAGCTAGAAGGACAACATCACCTGCAAAAAGATGAGATCCTTTGACCACCAAACCAGAACCCCTCAACACCTTGACTGCGCCTAGAAATTCTATCCATAAAAATTATGAACAGTACCTGTGACAAAGGGCAGCCTTGGCGGAGTCCAACCCACACTGGAAACGAATTCGACATGTTATTACCAATGCAGACCAAGCTTTGGCTCCAGCAATACAGAGACCAAACGGCCCATAGCAAAGGGTCCATATTCACGGAGCACTTCCAACAATTGTGTTAATCCCTATCACAGCATCTTCATCTCTGCTCCTTCTAGCTCCATTTCCTGTCTTTTTGTGAGTGCTTTTCTCTCCAAACTGTACAGCACAGCTGTCCTCACTAACCTCCTACCACAAATCACCCTGCCCACTCTTCCCTACCTATTCCACCCTGCCTGCACTCTCTTATTCCCTTCTCTACCACAATCTCATTTACCTTGGCTAGATGAAGGCAGAAAAATGTATCTTCTTCTATTACTGCTGTTCATTGAAGCTGCATTCTTCTGTCACCCTCCCTCTCATTCATGCTCATGTACACTGTCTTACCCCTGCTGACTTTCATTCTTCTTCTCTTCAGTGCAAACTTCCGCCTTTCCAGACTCATCTCCATCTGTTCCCTGGTCTCACTACACGTCACAATATCATCCGCAAAAATCATAAGCCATGGAGACTCTAGCCTGACCTTGGCAGTCAGACTTGTCCATGAACACTGAAAACAAGAAATGGCTCAGAGCTGATCCCTGATGCAGTTCCACCTCCATCTTGAACCATCCTGCCATTCCTACTGCACACCTCACATCTGTCACACTGTCCTCATACCTAACACTCTCACATACTTCTCTGCCACTTGTGAACTCTTCATGCAGAGCCACAACTTTTTTTTGCTGCATGTTTTCTCCAAGTCCACAAGCACACAGTGTAAATACTTCTGACTTTGCCTGTACCTCTCCATCAACATCCTCAAAACAAATCTAGCATCTGTGGCATGAAACCATCCCGCTGTTTACAGATCACAATCTCTCCATTCAGCCTAGATTCCAAAACTCTCTCCCATAACTCCATGCTGTGACTCATCAACTTTGCACCTCTATAACTCCTACAGCTCTGCACATCTCCCTTGTTTTAAAAATTGGTACAAGAACACTTCCACTCATCATGCATCCCCTATTCATCTTTTTTATAGCTGCCCTCACTTCATCCTTACTAATCCCTCAGACCTCTTGGTTCATTATCCTCACTTCCTCCAACCATTTCTCTTTCATTTTCTTTATTCATCAGTTTCAAGTCTGAAGCTTCTCAAAGATGATGATTCTCAAACCTGTCCACTGGGGTTACACAAACCAGTGTGTTCGTAGCCCAACTAAATGGTGCGGTTACATCAGAAGGGCGTCCGGTGTAAAACCTGCACATAATCAAACACACAGATTAAAATCCAAATGCTCAGGATTACTATCAAAGCCTTCAGATAAAATCTTAACTAAAATCTTAAGCCCTTGTGCGGATTTGACAGAAAATGTTCTAGATGTTGTGGAATGGAGTAAGGGAGCAGTATCCCACTGAAGGGGACCTCTCAAGACTATAAACTGCAAGCTGGCAGAAGAGGGACACGTCATAATATTCAGGGGTGACTTTTGAACCAAGCCATGGGACTATATTAACACAACTAGAGCACAGTACATAATCTTTCTCAAAAACTCTGTCTCAAAAAGTGCAGGAGGAATTAAATCGATTTGTGAGCCTTACCAAGAAACCATGGCCTGAAATTAAAGAATACATCATCCATCATGTCAGTTGATATAAACAGAAAAAATAAAAACTGGGAAAGAGGGATTCTGCACTGTTAGTTATACTCATAAAGAACTGGCTAAAATAAATAGAAATATATATAGGAAATAAGCCGACATGCAAGCTGCCATGGTAACATCAGAGGACTAACACACTCCAGTAACCTCTAATGCTGTGCCAAATGCAGTTAATTCCAGAACCCCTAACCCCGGGTTTACACTGGGGCACAATGTCCGAGATCTCATATTGTATAAAAACAAGGCGAAATTGTGTTTCCAAGTTCATCAAGATCCCTTACGATGGCACATCAAAGACTGTTATGCTGTGTTAAGATCCGTTAAGCTCTGCTGCACTCTACCATGCTTTCCATGTTCTATCACAATTGGCTTCAAATCATACTACACTGTAATAACTGTGGCAACATTTTGGACAGTCAAAAATTTGGCCACCATCAGCACGATCATCATGAATCCCCCATATTCTCTCAAGATCATCATGATTCAAACCCACAACCCCCAATGCTTATACCCCAGTGTAAATCCAGGGTAATACCATCATCATCTTACATAATGTACCAATACAAAAAAGTTTACTGAGAACTTGTTTCTCTCAGAGTATGTGATCACTGGTCCAGTGCTTGACCAAATATTAAAGCTACCTTTACAAGGTTTGACATCCTCTCAGACATCATTAAGCATACTTTTATCCAGTAGTTTTACTCTGCAATTATTGTGTTATGAAATGATGTGCATTATGGTTCTAGCTTCGACAGTCTCATGACATCAGTTCTTATTAGCATTTCACTGGTCTCTGCAGGTCAGTGTGTGCAGAACTGAGCAGAATAAAGTGTCTCACCTTCAGCAAACATTTCCTCAAAGTCAAGAAACTGAGCTTTATTAAACTAAACTAGTGTTAAAATTGCCCTAGACATAAAAGAGACAGACACTTTTCTCAAATTAATACACATATTGAAGGATATGAAGAGTTTGAGTTCAAAAACAGACAAGTGCCTTTGTTTTAGTTATGCTAAAAATATTTTTAAGTAGCTAAAATAAAGCTTATATATACATAGTATTTTTAAAAGATAAATATTTATTTATTACCTCCACCAAGAGGGTTATGCATTACCTTCAGTGTGTGGTCTTGTACCGTAGATTAGAAGGATTATGTAAAATATTGTGTGTGGATTTTTCCTGAAATTTGTACCAGAGCTGGAAATTTGAACAAGAAAGACTTGTGGTGATCAAATTCTGGATTCTTCTGGAATGTTTAAGAATCATGGACATTGTAAGATAGGTTGATTTTTAATTATTTTTTGATTTTGGGTTATATGCGAGATTTCTGGGCTTGGAAGAGGTTTATACTCTTCAAGTGGTCTCATTTATTTATTTATTTGCTTGCTTATTTATTTATTTATGTTTAATTGTTTACCATTGTAATCTAATATAGTGCTACAATCAGTAAAGCTTGTAAATCAATACCTACAATGCTCTTTATTTGATATTTTAATTTAAGAATCCTTTTATTAAGTAATTGTATTTATTTATCTTGTTTATGTGTTTATTTGTTTGTTTGTTCATTTAAAATAACACTGCGTACAATAATTATTTTTAAACAAATACTACAAAATAAGAATGGAACAATAACCCCAAAACTCTAAAATATTAAACAGATATGATAAACATAGATGTGATGACTAGATTATTAGAAAAATAATAAAATTAAACAATAAATGAATCTTAAGCTTAAGTTTGTTTGTTTGTTTGTTTTAATAGTATTATTCAGTGGACAATTTATAGTGTTTTTCTTGCATAGTTAATAAAATTATTTGTTCAGATTTATATAAGCCTGAGATTATTAATGTATGTAATTATTTTTTTTTTTCATATAAACCAAATGAACTGCAAAATGTGATTAAAAAAATACTCATTTATGCTCACACACACACACACACACACACACACACACACACACACACACACACACACCCACACACACACACACACACACAC
>JBCNYG010000020.1:15343796-15358386 GCA_039654305.1 Porochilus rendahli
GTGTTATGTTTGAGATACTGTGAACCCAAAAAGGTTATACTGAGTGTGAATTATCATGACTGTCTCTCACCCCAAACATGCACATGCACACACACACACACACACACACACACACACACACACACACACACACAACTTAAATGAGGTTTAGCATCAGCTCTATAGCAGCATTATATCAGCATTATTTTAGCATGATATCAGTTTTACACCATGTCAGGGTTGTACCATATCAGGGTTACACCATATCAGGGTTATTCCATGTAAGGGTTATACCATATTAGGGTTACACCATTATAAAATTGTAATAGAGCATTTTCCCCACAGCAACAAAAATATTATATAATACGCCATATACAATACGCCATACGCAATCCAGAAAAAGAAATACTCCATCTATACATCCATTAACAACAAATGATCCCTGGGGAGTTACTGTTACATGTTACCATGGTGCAGTGTCAAATCTGTCCTTCTGTCTTTGTTACACTCAGGTAAAATCTCTGAACCAATTTTGGTTTTATTCAGAACCATGAAGCTGCTGTCCTTAGGCTCAACTTAATCTCAGCTGACTCTGGGAGAAGGCAAAGTACTCTCTAAACAGTTCAGCAGTCCATTACAGGGCCAACACACACACAGCCATTCACACACTCAAACTCACACCCCGGGGCAATTTGGAACAGCCTTAACTGCATGTCTTTGGAATGTGGGAGGAAACTGGAGTAGCCGGAGGAAACCCAAGTTAGCACGGATGGAACATGCAAACTCCACATAGAAATGCCCTTGCGAAGCTCGGGACTTGTACAGCGGACCTTCTTGCTGTGAGGCATGCTGTCCAAGATGCAAAACAATATTAATGGCTACCTGGTACACACCTGAAAAAGAGCACCTCACAACATTCCAGTGTTTCCAGATTACTGACTGACACCACCAGTTCAGCTGGCGCTACTCCACAGTACATTATTTAGCCCTTTATTTAACTTGTCACTGTAGTACAATCAGTACAATGTGAATGTCTCCATGGCGTCAGCTATTAAATTCACACCCAATCCCACAGTGTTCACTAATACCACACAACTAATAACTATATCCTCACAACTAAGTTGTGCTGAGCTGAGGCCTCAGCTGATCCCTGTGTCGCTGGATTGCCATCTATCTGACAGACAGACCACAGGCAGTACGGTTGGGCAACCATTTCTCACCCTCACTTACCCACAGCACTGGAGCCCCCTGCTGTACAGGAGAAGAATCTGATAGTAGCTAAGGACTAACTGACTAAGGAGCTGGTAGTGGACTTCAGCACTAAGCAGGAGAGGACTTACTAGCCCCTATCAATGGGACCCCAGTGGAGTGAGTGGACAGTTTTGGTATCTAGGTGTTCACATCACGCAGGACCTGACATGGTCCTGACATGTTAATACCCTGGTGAAGAAGGCCTGCAGCATCTTTATCATATCAGACATCAGAAGGACTTTAAACTGCCCTCAATGGTGCTAAAGACTTTCTACACCTGCACCATCGAGAGCATCCTGGCAGGAAATATTACGGCCTGGTTTGGAAACAGCACCAAACAGAGCAAATGAAAAAGAGCTTCTACCCGTAGGCCATTCCGGCCCTCAACCAGAATACCTAGTACCTGGACTTTGTAGACCAACCCTTCACATGATCATTACATTCTACCCCAGCTGATTGTTGCACACACAAATTGCACTCCCTGTACAACTTGCACTCTGTGCACACAACAAACACACTACCTGGACATCTTTGTGTGCATACTGCACCGACACTTTACACGCTGTATTATTTATCATCACTACATTTATATTTTATATTTATGAAGTGAAGTGACACCTCTTGAGAAGAAGATCCAGAGCTGCCTTGTAAGTGCTTGAAAGGTGAAACCTCAAACCGTCTCCTCGGTTTAATGTTGGTTTTGTCTTCTTCACATAGATGGCTTCTTTTACTCCTCTTTCAAACCATCTGTCTTCTCTGTCCAGGATCTGTACATTGCTGTCCTCAAATGAGTGTCCCTTGTCCTTGAGACGTTGGTGTACTGCTGAGTCTTGACCTGAATAGGTGGCTCTCCTGTGTTGCGCCATCCGTTTATGCAGTTGTTGTTGGTTTCTCTATTAAAACTACTGAAAGGACCCCAACGAGCGATGGAATGGATGGGAGGGACAGTGATTTGCACCTGATTTGAGAGTTTTTGCTCAGACTATATCAAGCTGAAACTTTGAAAAGAAGTCCAGTTGCCTCGACTTAAGATTTTTGGATTACCATGACCTGGATGACTGAAAATCTACAATAATGTATTCTTTGTCATTTGTTTAATTTAGTTTTTCTTTCTTGTATATTTCAACCAGGCTGCCCTGGTTCATTCTACCTTTTCCCCCCTTTCTTTTTTCTGTTTTTTTCCCATATTTTTTTTCTCTCCCTTCCTGTAAACAGTTTTTTACAGATTATTTAGAATTTTTAGTATTAGAAGGAGAAGTTGCTGGACACATGGATGTTCCCATTAAATTTTTGCAAGAATCCCGGCACTGATAACTTCAAATATATAGAAAGTTCAAAAAATGTAAACAGCTTCGCAAATGAGGGAGTGACATTTTAAAACAATTTAATTCATTAGTTTTACATATTTGTATAATAAATCATTTATTCATTCATCTTCTTCCGCTTGTTCCGGGTTGGTTCGCAGGAGCAGCAGCCTAAGCAGTGATTTCCAGGCATCCCTTTTCCCAACCACTTTTCCAAGACCCCGAGATACTTGAACTCCTCCACTTGGGGTAGGAACTAATTCCAGACCCGGAGGGTGCATTCCACCGTTTTGTGACTGAGAACCATGGCCTGCCGTTTCTCATCCCAGTCGTTTCACACTCAGTTGCGAATTGCTCCAGCGAGAGCTGAAGGTCCTGGCTCGATGAAGCCAAAAGGACTACGTCATCTGCAAAAAGAATAGACGATATCCTATGGCCACCCAACCATAAAATTTTACCCATCAAAATTATGAACAGGACCAGTGAAAAAGGGCAGCCTTGGTGGAGTCCAACCCCCACTGGAAACAAATTCGACACATTGTTACCAATGCGGACCAAGCTCCCGCTCCGGCAATACAGAGACCGAACGGCCTGTAACAACAGGTCCGGTATTTCACATTCCCAGAGCACACCCCACAAGATAGCCTCAGGGTCAAAAGCCTTCTCCAAGTCCACAGAGCCCATGTGGACTGGTTGGGCAAACTCCCATGCCCCTCCAGCATCCCATAGAGTGTGTAGAGCTGGTGTTCTCCACTAGTGTTTTGTTTCTATCCCACTATGTGCATATACATACATACATACATACATAGATACATAGATACTTTATTTATCCCAGAAGGGAATTCACAATATGTCAACAGATGATAACCCGGGAATCGAAGTGATATGTGCAAAATAAATCAAAGTGCTTTTACCCAATCCTTCATCACGTAATGGTACACAAATTGAAAATATGGTGCTTTTTCATTGCATGGTACCAGGGAGAAATTAATTTAATCAGGATTAAATCATTTAAAGGCTTTGGAGAAATTAATTTTACTCCTTGCATCATAACATTTTGTCGGTTTGTGCTCTGGGACATGGCTAAATCCAAACATAATCAAAATAAAACAGAACAACAAATTTAGCACACAGTCACCAACTGTTATGTGGCATGGCATTGGGATTTTCCTTTCGTTTTGTTTGTGGTAATTAAATGCGTGTCACTGTTTCTTAAAATTAAAGGCAAAAGGAAATGAGCTGGAAGTGTGTTTCTCTGCAGGGGATTCGACTGAACAAGTAAATAAACAAGTCTCCAAACACTGAAAAATTTTCCATTCAGCTTTAAAGAAATGACACGGGGTAAAGCTTGCCCGTGAGTCAGTGTGCTGAAATTAGGATGTTAGTACTGAGGTGTTTGGGATGTCTAAATAAACCTTACTAAGGGAAATTAGGGTTGAGTATACACAGAGGCAAGTTTGTGTGAAGATTTAAAGGGGCCCTTTAACTTACCAGGCATATTAAATATACATCAAATACAATACTATCTCTTGGAAATAAAATAATTTCTGAAACTGTTTGCTTTTTTCCTTTACACAAGTGTTAGTGAACCCTGTGATGGTATTGTTCTTCTTCTTGTTCAAATCTTTTGATTACTTTTGAAATCATACACCTCCTGTTGTTTCTTAACACTGGATGTCTACTAGGTCCTGTTTAGCAATTAGTATTTTTAATTTTTATTTCAATAAAATTTCATTTTATTTTAAGTGAATAGCAAACAAAGTGCAATTAATATTGATTACACTTTCAACAAACAAATAGTAAAGTGAAAGAATAGTTTCAGAGATGCTCATAAATGAAGAATTTGTTTTTAAACATTTTCCAGGATGATATACATACATAAAATTTAGAGTGAATGGTAGAGTGAATGTATAAATCAGGATGCTTGCCCTCCAGCTGTCTTCAGGAGAAAAAAATTACTCTGTGCAGGAACATCCTGAAGGCATGACCAAAAAAAATAGAAGTAGAGTCCAAAACATCAGATTAAGGCCACAGTGAAGGATTTTTTTTTCTTTCTTGGCAGTCCTATTTGTCTGAGACGTGGATTCTGGTGAAGTGATGATGTTCTTTTATTGTCAGTATTCCTTGGATCAGGCATCATGATGTCTGTTTACATGTAAGACAGCAAAAACATTTGTTTTAAACTGGTATTAGACCTGTTCTTAAAGAAATTGTGCCTGTTATAGTTAGTGAGCGCAGCAATACTAAGGGCCATATGATCATATGCTGGTTGCCTTTAATTTTAAACTAAAACAACAGAGAAAACAATAAACAGTTTTCTGTAGCTTTCATGTAAAAAGATAAATCACTATCCCTTTATTCACAGTTTGCACAACAGATGGTCTGACTCTCCTTCCCTAACTAGGAGTCCTAGTCAATGCACAGTCTGGCCTTCTAAGACCCAAACACTAATGCTCTATGCGTCATGTCACTTCTTTGCACCACTTATGTTTATTACCACCTGATAACTTGATCAACACCTTCGTAAGAGGTTTTATGAGAATATTACAAGGACATACCATATATGGATATGATGTCCTCATATCAGGACAGTGGGGTTGATTTAAAGGCGAGATTTTCAAATTCAAATTCAAATTTATTTGTCACATACAAAATCATACACAGTACAGTATGTGGTGAAATGCGTGTTACGACTGTCATTAATATTTTTCTAGTAATTTCTTGTCATTGCATTTTAAGAATATGATTTAAAATTTTTTTAAATAGGATAAACCATAAACACTTAGACTAGTTTGATTACTTAATAGCCTAACTTTCCCTATCACATTATGAGGCTTTACATGGATGGGTATCAGAAGGTAGCTTTGTAGGAAAAAAAAGGGAAAAAAAGAAAACACCCAGCTGAAGCCAGTACCTGCTGCATCATGGTGGTACATTTGCATTTACAGCATTTGGCAGACGCTCTTATCCAGAGCAACTTACAATTATAATTCTTCATACAACTGAGTAATTGAGGGTTTAGGGCCTTGCTCAAGGGCCCAACAACGGTGATGGTCAGGATTGAACAGCTAATCACTACCCATTACCCTAACCACTAAGCCACCACTGCCCCAATGTTAGTAGCTTCAAGTCTACTACGAAAAGCATGTTTTGATTATATGCGTAGGGTTATGAGCGTCTGGATAAGAGCGTCTGCCAAATGTAAATGTAGGGTCACACTGTCTCTAGTAATCAGAGGAACATTGGAGAGTTAAACATGATGTTTTGTGATAGTATTATCTCTCTTTCACTGCAGCAATCCACAGAATGGAAATAAAAGTGTGTGTGTCTGTGTGTGTGAGTGTTTGTGTGTGTTTGTGTGTGTGTGTGTGAGAGAGAGAGAGAGAGAGAGAGAAAGCTAGAGAGAGAGAGAGAGAGAGAGATATTTTGTGGACTTGGAAATAAATTTGTGTGATTTTAAAGTAGTAATGTCGTGTTGCTGTTATTCACCTTTTTGGAAACTGTATGGTTGAGCCAATGAATTTCATACCGCCAGGTAGTGATTTGGAAGACTGCCCTTAATATCCCTTATTTATATCACACCAATGATGCACAAACACACGGAAAGTATAAAATATGGGAGGTAGGTAAGGTTGCATTTCACAGAATGGAGAAAAAAAACCCAAACAGAAATCAGCATAGCAGGATGATAACCCACTATTTTTGTATATAAAAAATCCTCCCTTACATTTTAACTGCCTCTCAGACACTTCATCGTGGTGCTGCTCCTGCTTTATTCTTTTTTGTAGTCCTGAGTATATCAGTGCTGTAATCATCATCCAGCACTGAAGGATAGCAACAGTTTCAGCATAACTATACTGACATTACACTGTCTTTAAAAAATTTGAGAACATAATTTTTGACATTATTTTTATTCTAGTATCCCAAACTGGATTTTTTTCAAATATGGATAATTTGTTTAGCATGTTGAGTTCAAAAAACAACAAACAAAAGTTTCAAAAATAAATTATGCTCTTCAAAGCAACAAAACAAAGTGGCACCTGCCAAAATTACACAACAGTCAGTGTCGGGTATGACCTCCATTAGCGTTAATACAGGCAGTGATTTGTGTTGATACAGCACTGCAAAACTGTGCTGCAACTAGACATCGCGATCCTGTTCAGGAGTCGTCACTCTCTCTCACCCTTGATGTGACCTGTCATCAACTAAACCTGTCATGTTGTGGCGGTCAATCAGGTTTCTGTTGGTGGGTTGTTTACAGCCTATACACCTCACTACCTCAACCCGGCCTCCACCTTGCCCAGGGATGTTGTTCACGTGATAGACATGGCATTTGACGTGCATTAGACTAAAAACAGTGGACAATTTTGAGCTTTTATATAAGCTTTCCAAACCACTCCTCAAATTGTGCTGATACCAAGCTGCATTTGGTCCACTGTTGCAAAGTGACCTACACATGTGCAATGAAGCGTGACAAAATGATAACGCATCATGTTCTCAAGTGCTCAAGTACTTTTATCAATAAAGCCAAAGGGTGTATATTTGGGTCATCTACAGTACTTCTGTTACGGCGGAGAGCGAAGGTTTGATTCTCAGTGGATTTGTCCTCTATGAAGGTTAAGTAAAGAAAATAGTCCCCATGCCCCTCGCAAAAATGGACTAACTCTGTGACAGCCCCAAATCCAAAATGGCTACCGTTGGTTACTTTTCAGTGTCCGCACCCATTTGATGCTGAACCAGCACCAAATTCCTTCATGCATGCCCACAAGTACAGATATGCAGAAATTTCTCTCTCAAAGATTTTAATGACTGTCAGTATACATTTAGTCAAAAGCAAGGAGGTTTACTTGATTATTGGGCTAAATTAAACCAAAACCAAATGGTGTACAAAACAATTAGTTGAAATTAACTAATGGCATAGTGTAATGAAGCTAATAAAAATATATAATAAAAAAATATTAAAAAGCGCCTTAATATTCATGGTGGAATACGAGCAATAAACCCACTCATCCTTCTGTAGTATAACTCACTATGACACTGCAAAGACATGGCTGGAAACCTTAGACTCCAATACCTGTACAGAGAAAAAATTATCTGTTTACTTAGAGAAATTAGCTCATCTTTAATGCTTGACTGTTTACGAAGGAAACAGAAGGGACAAGCTATGGTAAACTTTTATGCACATAATAAATTATGAATATGAGTACTGGGATGAGCACAGACCCATTGCCATCAAAGCAGCAATTCTTAGGAACGAATTAGCAGTACCTGTTTAACAATAACCAGTAAAAAGATGGTGCTTTGGATGTATGAAATGGTAACTTGCTAGTAAAGGGATACCAAACAGGTATCAGTGCAAGCCTGATCAACATACTGAGAACTGACCCACTTCAGCTGGGACACCTGGACAAGAGGGTTAAATATGAATTTATTCATTTGCCAACTGTTTAATCCCAGTAGGGTCACGGGAAGGTTTGAGCCTATTTCAGCTCCCTGAATAGCTCACCAGTCCATCGCAGACACATACAAACAACCATTCACACTCGCACTCAAAAGCCAATTAGCCTAATATTCATGTCTTTGGACTGTCGGAGGAAATTGGAGCACATAGGTTAAACCCACACCAGCATGGGGAGAACATGCAAACTCCAAACAGAGCCTGGGACTTCAACCTTATAGCACGCCCACAAACCTTTAAGCACCACTGTACTTCAGGTGGACCACTTGAGTAATGAAGTCTACCCTTGAAGACCAAAAAAGCCCAAAGCATCACATGTTGATGATAATGTTATGGCCTGATCAGCCACAACTGCAGAAACAGGACGAGGAGGTTTAATTATAAACAATCATAACTCAGAACACCCAAGAACTCGAGGCTATGCTAATGATGCTGTGCTTGGGTTTGCATCCAAGGATAAATTATTTCTGACACAGAAGTTTAGTATATCTGAGTGAACTTTGAGATTTGAAGAGTCTATAAATCTCTTCTGAGAGTTGGAGTCGGTGCTGAAGGCCCTTCAGAGTGCTGCTGATCATATCTGATTATGCAAATCTGATTTCTTTTGATTTCTTTTCCACTTCATGCTGCTTTGTCTCTAAATGAGCTTTGACTTTAAATAGCACTTTGAAAAATGTATCCATTTATTTCTTTATCTATTCTGCTTATTAGTGTTATGACATTTGACCCCTCAGAATTGTGCCCTAAAATAAGACATGAGTTGCATTTAAGCACTAAAAGTCAACATTTTAGCTTAATATTTAGACAAGAGATTACCTGATGAAGATGAGAGATGAGGCAGAGCCAGACTCTCCTCCCAGCACTTGCCTGAAAAATGTCAGTCGATTAAAGATGATAAAATCGTGCCCAGACGGGTTCTCACTGTGGGACTGGAGCAACTGCTCCACTGACCAAGCAGAAAGACAGGAGGGATGGAACAGTCTATCAGGAGTGACTGTGGCCCAAAGAGACAGGCGTCATTAAACAAAACCACAAGCTTACAGTCTATGCTCGCCTGGCATGACCTGTCAGAGAAATTACCCATGAGTCATTGTGTTTGACAGCAAACAATATCACAATGTGTTTTGTGTTCTGATAGGTTGAAGCTTGCTGAGAAAAGTGCACACTCACAGTTATAATTTTAAGCAATTAAACAATACCAAACAAAACCAAATTAAAATGTTTTAATATTGAACAAAATATTCTTAATAAATAAATGCAGGCCAAGATTAGGTTTTTTTTATTAAATTAGACTTGTGAAAAACAAAACATAACATGGACGATACAATAACATTCATAGCACCTTCTTCCTTCAGGGTTGGGTCGCGGGGACAGCAGCCTAAGCAGTGGGGTCCCAACGTCCCTCTCCTCAGCTACTTCCCCCAGCTCCTCTGGGGGGACGCCAAGGCATTCCCAGACCAGGTCCCTCTTCAGGTACAAGCTCAACTTTGTAGTAGAGGCTGCACCGATCCACTTGTCACCTGTAGTGTTTCTGTAAGTAAAAATCACCATTGGTTATATTCATACTATAGTAATACAGCTGCAGTGCTGAGAGTTGTGGTTCCCCTCACAGCTGGAGTGGCAGACAGAACGGACATCCACTTTCTGGCCAAAGCACTCACTCGCTGCATTCTCAAAGAGCTCTGTGAATTCTTCCAGCTCCTCCTGTGAATACGTCTTCATCAGGGTGCTGCGAGATTACAGCAAGCTCCAGAAAATCCATCTATTCTCAGCCTGCACTTTTGCCAACATCATAAAAAAAAACTATTGCAACACACTATTGCAAAACTATTGAAGCACAAGTGCAAAAAAAAGTGCCCCCTGATGGAGAGAGTCTAGAAAAATCACACGGATAGAAAAATAGAGTGAGAGATAAATAGAAAGGGAGTGAAACAGAGTCATGAGGAACAAAAATGAAGTAGGGGCAGCACAGTGGTGTTGCGGTCAGCACTTTCACATCACAGCAAGAAAGTCCTGGGTTCGATTTCTGTGTGGAGTTTTGTATTTCCTCCCAACAATTGCGTAGGTTTCCTCTGGGTACTCTGGTTTCCTCTCACAGTCTGAAGACATGCAGATTAGGTTAAATGGATATGGGTGGGATGGGCTGCAGGAAATAAAATGAAAGACACGAAAGGGGGGAAAAACAAGTGGATCCATGTGTAATAGAGAGAGAGAGCAAGAGAGAGAGAAAGAGAGGGGGAGAGAGAGAGAGAGAGAGAGAGAGTGCAAAATGTGTTAACATGAGTGTTACACCCTAATATTAAAACAGTGTGCAAATGGAACACACAGTATTTTTTACACACAGCTCATTGCCTTCAGCTGAATCATACACACATTCACCCCATGCACACACACACACACACACACACATGCACACCCACACACACACAAACACACAAACAATAAAGAACTGAGACGAGATAAATAAAACCAAACAGTGTATTTCTTTTAGGAATAAATCTGCATGAGGGGAAAAATGTAAAGTAAAAGTACACTAGATTATGAAAGGAAATTAGAATCCTCACAGAATTTGTTTCCTGCATCGTGTGAGTTTTGCATGTGTAAGTCAACAGAAAACAGAAAAGTGTAAAATGTATGTTTTTACCAACATCAAGAAACGATCCACTAAATGCTAAATGGGAATTGACTAATACAATAGTATATCTTTACTCACTTATTACTTATTATACACACAACCGTACATGCTCACACTTCTACAGCTAATTTGGTACAACCGATTAGCCTAATGAGCCTGGTTTTGGACTGTGGGAAGAAACTGGAATACCCAGATGAAACCCAGTAAAGCACGGGGAGAACATGCAACCTCTATACAGAAATGGCAGAGCCTGGCACTCAAATTTAGGACCTAAGTTGATTGTAAAAAAAAAAAAAAACTTTAAACAATATGGAGGGGTTAACATAGAGGGAGAGGGATTGTCAACCTCACAGACACAGTGAGATTTTGAGCAGCAGGGAGGGAATTGGGGATTTCTTTTTCCTCTTTTTGCCAGCAATTAGAGCTGAACACCATAAAAGTTAAGTAGATTAAAGTTGTAACACAGGAATGAATGTGTTTTGCTAAAAACCTCTAAAATTACCATCATATTAGGCATGCTATACTTTCAGTGAGGGAAATCAACATGGCGGTGTGAAAGACAACAAGAATAATTAGATATACTTATTGATCACACACCAAAATGAGTAACTGATTTATTTATTAGATTACAGAGTTGGATAAAGTGTTGTTTGCCCTTCTGACTTATGAGAACTGCGTGTCATTTGCAGTTGAGGGCTAACGCAAAAGCCTTACACTGGTTTCCTTGCGTTAAAAAAATGTTCTTTTCATCATCAAGATGTAATGAAACTCCATCAGTTTTTAGAACAGCAGTTGATAAAGTCCCACTTACCTAAATCAATGAACATACATGGTAATTCTTCATATTCGTAGCAGTTTAATCCAGTAAACTCTACGCTTACTGTGTGCATGGGGCAGTCATGGCTCAGTGGTTAAAGTTCTGGATTACTAACAAGCACCGGTACTACCAAGCTGCCTACTACTTGGGCAAGGCCTTTAACCCTGAAATTGTTGAAATTCAGCTCTTTCCAGTTGATAAATCAGGGCTGTGTTTCATTTTGAATTTGAACAGTATATTATCTCAACACCGGTCCAAGATTTGACAGATGAAGTCAAAGCTTCAACTTTCATGTTCAAGTTTAGTGTGATACTGAGAGCCGGTATGTATGCTTTCACCCAGCATATCCCAGAATGTCACATGACAGGCCTGCCAGGCCAGACCAATAGGAGGCCAACACTGGTTTCTTACCCCGCTCTAGTCATCCCAGCAACAATCCAGCACATTTTCCAATTGAAAAAAGTTGACAAAATAAAAATATTTTTAATTTGATTAAGAGGAAGGGGTGGGGTTTTAGGGCGTCCGCTAATATCAATAAGCTCAAAACATCTACTTGTAATCATTTCAAATTCATATGTTGATTGGAATTTGTATCTGTCCTTTTTAAAATGTATGTTTTTATAAATATTTACGATGTTTAAATCCTAAATGCTGCATGGTTTGGTGACCTGTACAAGGTGTATTCTGCCTTTGCGTAGTGTTGGCTGAGATAGGCTCCGTCCCAAGTAGAAGTAAGCGGTTTGGCAAATGAGTGAGAAATTAGTGAGTAAATCCAGTATGTTTCAGAATTTCCAAAGGTGCTCCTGGACACGCTCCCAGAATCAGAATTATGTTTTCTTGTCCTTCTCCTGTCTTTAAAAAATTAATAAAACAGCTAAGGAATGATGTGTTTAAATCAAAACAATTCACTAGTGAGGCATTGAATCCTCATACTGCAATCATATTCCTTCAGAAAGTAAACACCTTTCTAGCATTCCGTGTTTATTCTCCTGTCTGTTTATTCTCGCTCCTCAGCGGTGTTTGGTGTATCCGCTTTGTTTTTAATTGAGCGCATGCTACAACTCGGCACTGCTGGAAATTTTGTTTACAGACATCACAGTGCTTCACATGATTTATGACATATTTTTTTCTGGAAATCTCAGAAAGTCTGGACGACTTAAGAGCCTTAAAAAAGAAAGAAAAGAAAAAATTGACAGCAACATTGTGATGATGAACGTCCTTCAGGAAAACTCTGGTGGAAGACAGGACGTCTGAGATTCCGAATGAGCCGCTGTGTGTAGTCGTGCCTCAGCTGGTGTTCATGCACTTGTTTCTATAATAACAGCTTACTTACAGGGGCGTGTACACCAACAGAGCAAAAACAAAACAAGTCTGTAAGTGTTGATAGGTGAAGTTTTTTGTAAAGATCTGTTTATGTAACATGTTGTATATGGATGGAGTCTCCAGTGTTGTTGCCGCGTTACAGTCTGAGGCTTTACAATTCCTGATATCTACAGGAAAGATGTGTAATGTTATAAACTGATTTAAAGATGGGGTTAATTATGTCATTAGACAAACTCTACCTTTCCCAATCGTCAAACCTATTATTGTAGATATGCCAATCGTAAATCTAGAGAGAGTGGAGTAAATAGACCCTATATGGATATGGATTTTAATTACCCATTACCCAATTACATGTGATCTTCTTATGATTTGTTTAATGGTACATGGGGATGACCAAATCAATATAAAAAAAGAAAAGAAATGAAATGTCTTCTTTGAATGATTTACAATATGGCTTGGTATTGACCTTTCAAGGTGGGTCAAGCTCAAAGCTAATTATCCCAATTAAACGTCCACATTTTTTTTATTGCATTTTATTCGATAGAGGCTCTGCGATGGCCTGGCGAGCTGTCTAGGGTGCACCCTGACCTCGCCCAGAGTCAGCTCTCTGCGACCCTAATTAGGATTAACTGGCTTAGAAAATGAATGAATGATTACCTTATGTTAGATTTATTATGATCATATAATAAATACCAAGGATTTATCAGTTAGTAACTATAGCTTTAAAAAAGGGGGGGGGGGGTTACATCTTTTAGTCTATTATCATTAAGTTGTAAAATCATATTTAATTGATTCATGTCCTTCAGCACTCTTATTAAAGTTTTAAGTGCTAAAACCTTGTGACTCCTATTTCTACCTTTTAGTTCACACAAGGCCTAAGGGTTTATTTCAGTTGAAAGTGCGTATATGGTTTGCGTATATGGTATCTCTTCCTCATTGCATCTATGTCAAATCTATTGGTCTTGTATCTCAAAAACTTGCAATCTTGGTCAGACCTTCATTTCTGACTTTGACATTCCACAATCAAATCATTTCTATGACTCAGGTAGGGTGGTGTTTCCACCAATTTCCGTGAGAATCCATGTAAAGGTGTGGTCAGAATTCAAGTGGTCAGGAACTGACAAGCAAACAAATGACAAATAATCACAAATTATTACAGTACAAAACTCAGTTCTTTTTGGCAGTGGTAATTATAACAATTATTCTTAAGCAGGTTTGTTAGCTCAGTGTCTGACACTATACTTTCAGTAATAATAATAATAAGAAGAAGAATTTCCAGTTGAGATGATTCTGTAACTGCACATCGTGTAGAATGATGCGACGTTTCTAGAAAACGCATCCTTTACAAAATCCTGTACGCAAACATCACATTAAAAACTTTTCACAAAATGCCATTTTAAATTGGATTATCATTTCAAATGCTAATGTAATGCAAATGCAGTTCAGGTTAATGGTTTTGCGTACACATGTGCCACGTGTACGCCGTTTGGGAGCAGTGTGCATTATGGGCTGTTTGTTAAGGAGGAACGAGTGTGCAGACACATCGGCACCAGTGACACTGAAGCATTATAGTGATTAATGAGATTCCATATGAAAATGCTAATAGGAATTGGGATTGTGGCAGAATCAGTTTTCCTGTGCTGTTACTCAGAATGCAGACATACTGCATATCTGGCCTCATGTTCATTCATTCATTTTCTGAACCGCTTATTCGCGGGGTGGCTGGCACCCATCTCAGCCGACTCCGGGCGAGGGCAGGGTACACCCTGGACAGCTCGCCAGGCCATCACAGGGCCATCAGTCACACAACCATTCGCACTCAC
>JBCNYG010000020.1:15359829-15370114 GCA_039654305.1 Porochilus rendahli
AAAAATATTTCTGTACATATGGACAGTGCCCAAGAGTCGTTGCTGCTCTTTGCCTGCATTTTTTTTTGTTTCAGAGCTCTCTCTGTCCCTTCAATAATCTGCTCGTTTATATAAAGTGCTGATGGGATTTTCCTTTCTTTCCTGCGTAATACTGCAAAATCCAATTTTAAAGATGATATATTATTCATTCGCCTTCAATAAGGTGAGTTGTGAGGAGGAAGATTTAAGGGTATGAATTTAACCAGTCCTGCAGGAACCAGAACTGCCGTAAAACACAGCATTAATAAATGCAAATCCCTGCTGATTGGAAACTGGATCACGGAGACAAAGCCGTAACACAGGGTCACAGGGACAGCAATGTTTGCCAGTCAATAAGAGTCAGGAATAAACAAATTGATTATGGATGAGTAGATGTATTTGTGCTCAGGAGTTCTTTGCTACTAATTTGCGATGAAAGGGATGATGAAGAGGGAGAAAACAGCGCAACTACTCAACTAATCCGATGTCTCAAGGCTGATCCACGCCTTCTTCCTCCCTTCTATTGCTCCCAATTTCACTTCACCTGTCAGCAGTAACCTTCAATTTCTCAGCCATTCAGCCAGTCTCCCTGTCTGCATTTAAAAATGGATGAAGTGCCTCTCTCCCCCACTCAGACACTTGGTAATCTCCTCGCACTGTCTCAGTGGCCCGTTGTGTTATTTTTAGGAACAGGGGAAGTGATTTGTGCTGCGTACAAGCACATATATGATCCATAGTACTAATGATCTGAATGTTGCTGCTGACTCTATGCACTGTAAGCATAGACTAACATTGCTAGCTAACATAAAATTGGCTAACTTATAAAACAAATAATATTGAAATTAAAAGTTTCAATATTATAGCTTTTTTTTATAGTTTTTTTTTTCAAGTAGCCAAAGTGGACTGTTTGCAAAAATATGTTTTTAAAAACTAAACAGATGTTAGAGCTAGAGTGGCAATAATAAAGGGCCAAGAACCTCCACCCCGCAGCATAAATAATGTAGTAAATAGGACCAATATGGTTAATAGAAATTAACTGTTTTTTATTACTCATGTCATGTTAGTCTTATGAAAAACCATCTCTTGTCTAAAGAATTTATGAGATATTTGTGATTTAACCATTCAAGATAAACCAAGTTAAAAGCTAATCATTTTATTTAAAAGTCCATATAGTGCACACCTATATATATATTTTTTAAATATGTTTCAAGTTTCAAGTTTTATTGTCATATACAGGTAACAATGAAACATCTTTACCAGCAATGAAATTCGTGGACTCAGAAATCCTCAATATTGCACATAAGAAACAGATATTGTACATAAAGGACAATTATAACACATAAAGAAACATTTAGATAAAAAATATAAGTAAAAAATAAAAAAATTGAATAAAGAAATAGAAAAATAAACTTAAAGAAGACCTTCATCTTTCATTATGGAAAACGCATTTTGGGTCTAGCTAGTAAGTTACTCTACTAGCTTATATTACAGAGGTTACTGTAGGCTATGTTTTCCAGATTAAAAGTAAATAAATAAAAATATCTGAAGCATGGTGGCGGTAGTGTCATGTTACACTTGCACTTTGGCTGGCTTCTTTACCACTCTCTACAGCTCTGAGTTCTTCCACAAGCAAATTAATTTATGATATGAATTACATGGTTGGGATATTTCAGAGCAAACTGTGGCGTGACTATATATGCCATCAAAATTTAATGTGAATAAAATCAGTTTAATGTTGTGGAATATTTTATTCAGATGAAGGACATCATGTATAATCTTAATAAAGTTGAGATCGGTTTCAGGCTGAAACATTTAAAAAATATGGAAATATTTAACGGTGCGAATACTTATGGAAGCAACCGTGACCAGTCTTTCACTTGCAAATGATACATTTTTACCCTCAGCTTTAAATTACATCCCAACTCATGAGAATATTTAAGTACCCGTAAGTATTAAATGAAGCTTCAGTTCCTGCTGAACTTTTTCTGTTATTGAAACAGAGCAAAGTGTCACATTTTTATCGCCGAGTCACCGAATCATGGTGATTCTCTGATAAAGAGATCCACCATTAAAACTCCTCGGTGTACTTAATGGTCACACATCTTATCTTCAGTGCTCAGCTGTAGTCTGATCTCCATCACATCTGATAAACTAGTGGATTTGTAGCTTCACTGCACAAAGCTACTTCTGATAAACCCAGTTAATTTATGTGCTTCCCAGTGGCTGATTTTGCCAACACCATGTGATACACTCTGGCCACAGACTTTTCAAAATCTGATTTTCTTCAAGCTCAGGTAATTTAACAAAAGTGTCATCCTTTTGTTGTCTCTGCTGTTTTAAAATTAAGACCTGCTCGATTCCATAGCCTTCCAGCCATCACCAACACCTCAAGATGATGCCATTGCGAACATCTTTCAGATCCCAGCCAGTTTTTCGAGTGATTAAGTTTTAAAAATGGATACAAACGATGCTGGTTGTTCCGATTGTTTTCTTTTTTTCTTTTATTTTTTTAACCAATCTTCTTTTAAATGTTGGCAAAGTAAATAACAGATGTAACCCTTTATAATATAATTTGTTGGCCAATGGCACATATTAAAAAAAATAAAGTGAAAGTAAGTGTTCCAGCAATATACCTTATGAGGCATAAATAACACAAACTTACCCCTTTTCTGTACACAGTCACGATGAGCAGATTAGGTGTGGTGAATTTGATGTAATACGGTGAATTTTATGTATTTATTAGATATGATGGTTTTAAAATTTGGACTCCCACAGCTTGAGGAAGAGGAAAAGTGGAGTCCAACACTTTGGAGAAAATAAATCTGTGGTTATTTCGCCTGTAAGGCTCCTAAGTTTATGTACCATGAAGAAGCTTATCTTCTGGACAAACCATTACGAGATAAAAATCAATTTAACAGGTGACATGGGTATCAATAAATGAATAAACAGATAAATAAATAAATAAAACTACCATTGTGTAAGAAACACAATCTTATCCATAAATCCCTGCCGTATTGTTGGGATATGTGTTAATAAGTAAATAACCAGGAACCGATTAGTTTCTTTTGCATGAAGATAATAAGTAATTTTTTATTATAATGTTTAAATGTTAGCTGAGGCTTACAGCTTTTCTAAAGATATGCTCATAGAATCTGAAGGTCTAAATCCATGAGAAAAAAGCATGAAAATTCTGCCTGCAGTCAGATAAAATATAAGGCAATCATTTGTAAAATGTGCACTTTGGTGATGTACAAAACATAATTACTTCATAAATGTTACTATTTAATTTATATATGGAAGAAGCAGGCTTTTGCAAATTTTAAACCTTCCCTTCAGTCGTATTACATTGGACACCATATGTACTCAACTTCAGCATATATACTTCAGCTATATATATATAGTGCTATGAATACAATAGTTGAAAGTATTTGTTACTGGATTCAGGTCATCTGATGGCATTATAGCAGAGACACTCAACTCATCCTCCGGGTGTATCAGTCACAGCTTATATTGCAATTCACATTCCCCGTTTACATTTCTCCAGGCCTAACACCATCTAATCCGCGCTGTATGAGGTGACGCTGAATTTGAGGTAAGCTCAAAGGGAATGTCTACACCTGCAGCACATATAGAAATGATCAAATTTTTCACACTCCTGGAGGCATTTAACACTCCATACATGGACATAAACAATCACCAGTGACATGTTCACACAATATGAAAGAGACCATTTTACATTAATCTATACATTTATTATATGAAATGTACTTGAAATGTACTTTCATTTTAACCAGAAATCAAATTTTCCCACTTGGTTATGAACTTAATGATAATACACTACTAGATGTATTTCCCCCTTTTTTAAAAGTTATAGCTACTAATAAATCACTGGTATTTATTGTATGATCATGGTAACTCTATGATAACGCAATAATGTTTAAACATTACTAAACTATTCTAAACCCATTCTGTAAACAATTTCACGCAATTACTTATACATCAATAAATGTACAAAAAGTATTTGCACCCCTGACCATGACATCCTTACATCCTTCTTGAACGCTCTGGTACAGATTAATTCCCGTGTGTTTGCTGCCATTATATATAGATTTAGGCACTGCCTAGAAGCAAAGCTCCCGATAGATATCTGTATTGATAGGTGTCTGAGCAGTGTGTTTTAAGAGTAGTTAAATAATAGTATCTTGTGATTGTACGTGGGCAATCTGTACTCAGTCTGTACTCAAATGTCCTCTCACTTTTCAAAGGCATACACATTTGGCTTACTGGCTGTTCCAAATTGCCTTTAGATGTGAGTGTGATTGTGAATGGTTGTGTGTGTTGACCCTACATTGGTCTGGTAAGCTGTTCAGGGTGTACCCCGTGTTTGCCCAGTGTTGCCTAAGATGCCTCCTGCCTTCCCATTACCCAAATAGAATTAAGCAGGTTGGCCAATGAGTGAGTTGTTGATTTGGAGAAGAGGAACTGTAGATCTTTTTTAACTTCATTTAATGGCAGCCAGTCCTTTTCGGACATATTGGCTGATGGATATACGGATGATTAGTTGAGTTGCACGGTTCATTGTGAGTTTTGTTCATTGTGGATTTTGTAGCCAAGCCTAAATTGTAGCGCTGATGTGAAAGAAAGATGGGAGATTTAACTCTGAAACAGTTAAAGAATTTGTGTGATGGAAGGTTGGGGGTTTTTTTTCACTTGTTTACTTTTTGATTAATGAATGTTGTTACAGTGTGAAATAACTTCCTAAGGAACTATCAAGTTTTTTTAAATTAGGAATTGTACGTTGGTGTTCCACTGGTGTCCAAAGTTAAACACAAAAGTCTGAAAAGTGGTATCTGACCTTTAAGGAAAAACCTCCACAATCAACACGGGATGAGTAATCAGCAGAGAAGGTCCTGAATTGTTTATCTCTAGGTTTCATAACTTCTCTACCACTGAAGGTTGATTCTTTGATTGTCAAGCTTTTTAGAATTATTAGCAAATAATTACTGGACAAAAAATTAAGGATAACGTTTAACTTTTAATGTGACTAAAAATATTCACCAGTCGCAGCGGGACCTTCCGATGTGCACCCTATCTTCTGAAGTGTAGCGTTGGTATTTTGGTATTTTACACTGTCCATTAATGCATTTTTTTTGTCTGGAGTAAGAACGGTGTGCTTCTGCTCTGCTGAAGCAGCACAACTCCCTGCAGCTCAGCTTTTCAGGGAAACTTTGACTCACAGCGAGGAGGCAAGTGAAACTTTTCTTGCTATTATTAAATATGAAAGAAATAATTTGTCCTGCTGGAAGCACAGAAATTTTCTCCCTCATCTCCATCACCATACCGTTTACAAACTTTGGACTGTATATATCTTTTATACAATATTCAGTCATTTCCTTTGTCAGTATTAAATATTGGCTGATTGCTTAGAAGACTCATCCGAGCTTGTGTTGTAACTCTGAGTGTAATGCATATCCAGTTGTCATTCTGTTAGACTTCAACTGTACACCAGGGAACCATAGCTAATTTCTAATCACATAGATTTCCTGTCCAAGTACACATCCTCCCTAATGTCCTGCATTACAGCACTGTAATGAGATTGAGCTCTGTGAAAGAAGAGCTGAGTTAGGCCAGATAAAATCCAAACACACTTAAAAGGCAACATAAATAAAATAAATCCAAATATGAAAAAAAAACAATCAAACACTTTATTGTACACTGTTTTAGAAAAATCAATGAAGGACAGCGTGATGAAGCGAGATGCTTTAAATGTTGATTATTTTCTTGTAGCAGTATGTCAGCAAGACTTTTATTAGTCTTTAACACCAACAAAGATCTTTTATGTACATACAACCCAGCAAATATAGTGAATTGATAATGATGTTGAAAACTGGTGGGATCTCGTCACTCCCGTCACGCTGTGACCAGTTTATCATGTCATTTTCACGTCTCAGTTAGATGGCTTTTTACATTATTTAATGGATGTGAGATATTTAAACACACGGTATTTAATATGGGAAATGATAATGACTGAATTAGGCAAATGTTTCTTGTCCATCAGTGGATTGCTGATCATCAATATTATGATGTGTTTTGGCGTCACTGTGACGTGTTAGTTGTCACGTCATTTGAAAACGGGTTCTCCACCTATGCAACTAATTTGTATGTCATGTGTTTGTGATGTGTATTTCTACCACTTCTGTCTATGTATCATGTCTGAGCATTTTCCTTCATTCAGTGGATGATCAGTATTACAAATTTAGCAAGAGCTGAATGAATACTGTGGTCTATCAGTCCAATCCATTGGTATAATCCATGGAGGCATAATACTGGAAATTATTAAGCAAATTAAATGTGCTGAAGGATATTTTTTATTTGAAAAGGGGATAAAAATGTAATAAAATCTTTATTTGTGGAAAAAAAACAAAAGAAAAACACCAGCAGGCGTAAGATTCAAAGGCTTACAGCTCCTCTATCAATCGACATAACCACCACACCACAAATCCCACCATTCACATAGCCAGTTTTGTGTAGTATAAGATCGGTGTGCGTGTTGGCTATGTTTATTTAGGTTTTTCTGCAAATATTTTAAAAGGATCATAAGGAATTTTATGTACTGTATGATGTCCTGTTATTGAGAAACTGAATAATGACTAATAATATTAAGAAACTGATACCGATCTCAAGGCTATATACAGTAGGTGTGCGCCAACTGCCATATTGCTATTTTCATGTGAGATTCAACCAGGAGGATGACTAAGGAATTCTAGTTCTTAATTTCCATTTTCTGAATTATTTCTTGATTTTGGTTCAATATACTCCTATCACTAATGCCGTTTTATTGTGCAATACCCCCCTATTGTGTCTTGTGTGTTGCAAGTATGATGAGCCACTTTATTATGCATTTTTGTGCTGTGACTTTGTGACTAGTGCAAGTTGCCATACATTGTAAATAGTGTAGGCTACTATCATGCATGACTAAAGTTCTTATTATTTGTACAGTTTCATGAGTTGGAAAGACAATCAATAATGACCCATGGAGTTTGCGATACATCTTTCGAACATCGTAGAAATATGAACCGAATTATCAAAACTGGAGCCCCAAACAGGAAGTTCATGCCCTGAGATCCAGTGGGAAAGAAGGAGGAGATCTGAGATCTGGAGGTAGACTATCTATCCATCCATCCATCCATCCCCCCATGTATGACGTGTTGACCATGTGACTTCAGGGTGCAAAATTATGTGAAATTCACGTCCCTTTGTGACATGATTACGTCATTGATGACATTTCTTCCACATGTTTATCACGTAACCATGTTATCAGCTAAGCATTCCATTAGAGATAATTGTATGGGCTACCTTAAAGAAAATGTAGCTGGTAATGTGACCCAGAAACTGTAAAGAAATGCAAAATCCTTTGTCCTGAAGATGTCGTAAACCTTAAAGTTTCAGCTTTAACTCTGACTGTTACGAAGAACTGACACTGGAGACTTATTTCATCAAAGGCGTATCACATTCATTTTGAGACGAATCAACAAAATACAAATAAACTTGGAACTTGGAGTTAACTTAAAAGCACAAGAAAGTTAATTCCAAGTCCCAAGTTTATTTGTATTTTGTTGTAAATAGATTTATTACTGCATTGTGACCACATTACTGTACCAGAAGAACTGACCATGATGAGCATTTTAACATGATGCTGATGTCATTTTAACCCACCCAAGCCTATGTGTTCAAAAGTCGAATTTTAATGTCAATCACATTAAGCACACACATGACATGAGGTCATCTCTCAAAATATTTTTTTATAAAACACTATAACAACCAAACTCTCCATCTCCAAATCATCCTACTCTCATCCTCCTCTTTTTCTCATTAGGTCTGTCACTGTACACATGCGAGAGAGGCGCATTGATTTACACAAACGTAGTTCACCTCAGAGGCAGAAGAAGATTGCCTACCTTATAGATTTATTTGCCTTAATCTTCACTCTAGCTTTGCTGAGTGAACTGAGTCACTTCAACACGATACATATTGCTTACCGTCTGAAAAAACACTAATGTCTGCCAGCTGGTCCTGCTTTTTCCGCTTTTTAGCTGCAAACCTTCATGATCTGTATCAGACCTCCCCCGAGCCTGGCTGTGACAGTGTCCAGTCAGAGCAGTGTTTCAAAAAAAGCCACCAGGGCCAAGTGTGCAATTGGAGGGGGGTGGCCACATACATTACTTTTCCTTAACAAACGGATACAGGGAAAAAAATTATGGGAGACGGATCCGATCCGTTAACAGTCAAGGCTCATAAAAGTGGTACATATGTTACATATTAATGTTTATAACTGGGGGGACAAATTTGTATTTTCCCAATATTAAAATATTAAAATATAAATCCATGTTAAACAAACATCTTCCTTCAGAAAACTTCACCACTTCAACGGTATATTACGCATTGACAAAGTGAAGTGGGCATCCAAGGGGAGTCGTTGAAAATGTAATTTCTGCGGTTGCAAAACATAATCAATCAAACGGCAATCTGTGTTTCATTTTCCCATATGACGAGCCTAAATGAACACATCTTTGTGAACTACAAGTTGATGGAGATTTACGCTTGTTAGCTAGCTGATGCGATAGTACATCTGGGTCAAAGGACAGGTAAGTTAACAACAGAGTACAATTTATTTGTGTGCTTACATACACACTCACATAATCATTGGAAGTACACACAGGGACAGTCTTATCTGATAATAATACATGTATCTATAAATTTATAAGTATATAAATATATATAAGTATAACATTTAATAAAAATGTAGAAATCGTGGTTTTAGAGGAATGAAAAACTTTTTGTTGTTATTTAAAAATAATTAATTGTGTAAAATACTAATAGTGGAACATTAACAGCATCAGAAAACACACTAGTAAAGTTTTACAGAATATATTGATATTTTATTATGTCTACATCCTTTGGATATGAGCAATTAAGCTTTCTAAGTGGTTCCTCCACTACTTTAATATTAGCTTGTTTACTGTAAGGAAACAGTATGGGTGGGGGGGTTGTTGGGGGACTCCACAAACATAGACAAATAATGTTTTATTTGCATAAGAATTATGGAGAATTGCCATTTGTTAAATTACTCAACAGGAATATAAAAGAGAGCGAGCAGCAGTGGAGGTGGCCAAGTGACCACGTATATAACAATGTCAGAGAGCAAGCTAAGTGTTTAATCTGTTTACTGTCATGTTCACACTTCATGGTTCATGTATCTAGTGTGAATAATTTTCTGAAGAAGTGCCAGTTGCTGTCAGTTGATTACCCATGATGCCTTGTGGTTTGGATGGTAACCCTGGATCCTCTGCAAAGCTTCTTAACACACTCATCCTTGCTACACTGCCACTTCAGAGTCAAAGTGTTCTTCAGATGTGATGTGCCATCTTGATGCTTTGCAAGGGCATGTTGTTGGCTAAAAGTGAGCCAAGCACACACACACACACGGACACTCACGCACACTTATGCATACACAGAGAGAGTAAGTGTGTGTGTGTGAGAGAGAGAGAGAGAGAGAGAGACAGACTGGAACTAAATGCTCCAATAACTACTGCAGTGTTCTCTGAGAAAGGCCACAACAAGTAAAGAATAAAACAATACTGCAGTTGTTATTGCTGAAAAAGAATACAGTGTGCTTTTTATTTGTTTATAGTTACACTTAATGCTGTGGAATATCTGTGAAACAAGTTAATTTCTGCTTTCCCATACCAGCCTAAGTCAGACTGAATAAAAATAAAAATAAAAGACAGAAAGAAGTGAGAACAATATGCTGGAAGAAGACAAATTTAAAAAATATGAACACAATGTCATATGACATGAACAGTGAATGAAAGAAAGAATTGGAGAAATAAATAAGGGAGGAAAAACTAAGAGAATACCCTGAGATAAACAGAGTAGTAAAAAAAGAAAAAGAAAGAGTAAAGAAGGAACAGATACTATGGTCATGGAACAGATACTATGACCATTTTTAAAGTAGTGAGCCAGTCCCAAATGGGGAAAAACTATATGATCATTTAAAAAAAGAACAATATAAAAGGATTGAAAAATAAATTATGCAAAAAACAGACAGACAGATAAACAAATAGATAGACAGATAGAATGATAGATACATAGATAGATAGAAAACCACTTGACAGCAAATGACATGGAAATAGAAAAGAAATTTAAAAAATTAACGAAAATAATTTAACAGAAAAGGGTTTGCATGGACAGAAAAGTAGAAAATAAA
>JBCNYG010000020.1:15472125-15487646 GCA_039654305.1 Porochilus rendahli
TGTGTGTGTGTGTGTGTGTGTGTGTGTGTGTGTGTGTGTGTGTGTGTGTGTGTGCGTGTGTGTGTGCGTGTGTGTGCTCATTGTTCCAGAGAAAATCAACCACCGCAACTCATCTTGAACAAGGTGTCGTTCTGTTCATTACCTTCTGTAAAACAGATGGGCGAGTTTTTCCTCTTCACCTGGCACACTTCCTGGTTTTTAATCTTTACCTCATATCCAAACATCAACTGAACTACAAAAAGCCTACAGTAAAAGATGAAGTCAAGAAGATTGAAAATAATTCATTTAACTCATTCGTTTCATTTGTAATTTCAGGCACGTTTACCTTTTAGAGTCTCCAGTTATAGTCCGAGGTAAAGCAAACATCGGCATCTTTCGAACAGAGGAATTTTACACTTTGCACAATGTTTCACAATATTTAATGCAACTATGACTTAGAGTTAGACTGAACTTAGACTTCACTTTATTGATCCCTTTGTGATGACTCCCTCAGGGAAATTTAAATGAATGAACACAAAGAGAACTGAGTTGGTCTTTAATTATTAAATAAATAAATTCTTGGCAAGATGCAGTGGTGTAAGAGCAATAAAACAGGAAAATAAATCAGCTTCAGTGTAGAAAAAGTAATTCCTCTAATCACACCACCCCATTGATGATCATTTTATTTAATAGCTACACATCCACAGTTTGTTGCATTAAAAATTCTATTGAAAATATTTCTTTTTTAAGGTGGCACAGTGGCACAGTGTTTAGCACGTCCACTTTATAGCAAGAAAGTGCCAGGTTCGATTTTCGGGCTCGGGGTGTTCAGACTTGGCTAAGTTGGGCTCCAGCCTTCCCATGACCCTAATTAGGATTACGCAGCCTAGGAAATAAATGAATGAATTATTTTTTTAAATGTTCAAATAAACTCATATAAAACCATATTTTTCTTTTTCTTTAATGATCCCATAAATAATTCATGATTATATTTTATTGCTGAAAAATAATGTTGTATAACATTTCTACAAATTGCTGCTGCTGATGATGATGAAAATTATAATAATAATAATCATCATCATTCATTTATTAATTTATTTTCTGAACAGCTTAATCCTAATTAGGGTTGTGGGGTGACTGGTAAAAACCTCAGCTGACTCCAGGCGAGGGCAGAGTACTCAGCGGACAACTCGCCAGCACATCACAGTATAACAATAATAATATTTATTTCATTTTATTTTATTTTATTTTATTTTTTTATTATTATTATTATTATTATTACTACTACTGCTACAACAAAAGCATTTGGAGAGTGCAACCCTCCACCATACCCATCAATAAATAAATATGTATGAAAATCATCCAGTGTCTCTGTTAAAAAATTCTGGTTTGAGAATTTGATTCAGATAATGTCCAAAATCTACTGGAGTCTTTCTTGTCCAAATCCTCACCTATGCTACAACTTTCACAACATTCTGCGTCATTTTACTTACAAACACACAAACCACTGATAAGACATAACCTTCTTGGCAGCGATGATGATAATTATAATCAGAAGAAGAGAAGAAGAAGAAAATAGAAGTAGAGGCGATTATTCATATACACATGCATAGCACATCATTGTTGATGATTAGAGTTTGTCAGGAACCTGAAAAAGCCACGGTCATGTGTGTCACTTCCTCCGTGACTCCTAAAAAGAACAAGTGATTCACTATGAAACATGGTAACCTCTCAGTTGAACCCCAAATGTTTTCCTCCATGTGAAACTTTACCCTCTGCCGCATGTAAAACAAAGCATGTAGGACCACTTGACCTTGAAAGAGCAATAAAAAAGCATGAAATGGAAGTGCACTGGCTGTTCCATTATGCATAATCAAGTGTCCTAATGGTCCTGGCTGTAAACATAATCGGAGAGAAATGTCTATGTGTGACATCAGAGACGTCTCCAGCTTAAGAGTCCTCGCACACTCGATGCTGTAAACAAAGGAACCTCCCAACACACACATACAGAGAGAGACAGAGACAGAGAGACAGAGAGAGAGCAGTGATCTGAGGTCTTGCTAAGAGGAGAAAGTTGATTTGACTTAAGACCTCGGGATGATTAATTACAGACGCCACTACAACAAAACAAACGGCCTTCGCCCAGTGTCGGCTGAGATAGGCTCTAGCCTGCCGGCAACTTTAGTAGAGTTACACGGTTCATCAAATGAGTAAGTAAAGTTCCCTAACAAATGTCATTCCTGCATCTTACATTTCTACATGAATCATGTGTAAAATAAGATTCATTTCCATTCTGAATGTATAGCAAAGCTGAGCTTTTCACCATCATTCCTGTTTTTCTCAGATTTTACACTGAAGCATGTGTTGATCCCCTTATCTTATTTCAAAAGCCATCAATAGTTGTGAAATTGACTCCGTGAATCATATCAGTTAAGACTGAGAGTCGTTCCTCTTGTAGTCAGGAGGTTCCATGAAATTCCATGCCAGGTGAATCTGATTCACTTCGAGTCAGTGAATCATTTCAGTCATACCAGACATTCCATGCTGTTCCTTTCACTACATGAGGTAATCTTTTTTTGTATGTACTTTTTAAAGTTATAATACATTTTCATCTGTTAACATCTCTTAGGCTGAATATACAGGTATGGTGAACCTCATTCACACCACTCCAGTAAGTGAATCATTTCATTTTTGAGATTCACTTAGCATAGTTTTGGCAAATCAGCTGAGTCAGGTTAATGAGGCAGTTTGAAATAATTTGCAAAACACACATCTGCATACATATTAAATAATGCAAAATAACAGCCATCATTCGCTACACATTCATTCAGTGACAAATGATTCAGTGAGTAATTCCATGAGCAAATCATTTAAAATTATTCAAACCACACTAATACCTGTTATATAGCTGTGTACATGGTCACATGACCATGAATTCAGTTTATACTTAGGTAAATTTAATTAAGCATTAAAATTAGCAGATGTGCTGCAATGAAGCACTCGCTCACTCATTCACTCACACACACACACACACACACACACACACGCACACACAGTAGATCAACAATAAGGCTCAGTTTAGAAATTCCACAATCTGGCCCTGCTTATTAGTAATTTCCTATGAGACATCAGTGAAAGGCCGGAGTGCCGATAAAGAGCCATCACCAGAATCTGGATCTTTCAGTAAGCCTGGAGTTTCACTCAGCCGAGTCTAATTTAAACTGACTACATCCTGCCTCATCCCCATTAACACCACATCACTCCAACATACTCTGCCTCATCCTCATAAACACCACATTACTGTAAAACACTTTGCCAGCTTCCCATAAGCAGAACATCACTGTAACATGCTTTGCCTCCTCCCCGTAACCACATTATTGTGACACGCTCTGCTTGCTCCCCATTTACACCACTTTACTGTAACACATCCTTCCTATAAATGCTGCTTTACCATAACATACTCTGCCTCCACCACATAATCGCTATCATTCTGAAATGCTTCGCCTGCACCGCCCCACAAACTCCACATCACTGGAACACACTCTGCATCCTCCACGTGAACACCACATCTTCCTCCTCCCAGTAAACACAACATCGCTGTAAAACATCCCACCTCCTTCCCGTAAACACCATATCACTGTAACATGATCCGCCTCCTCCTTATAATTGCCACATCAGTGTAACACACACAACCTCCTCCTTATAAATGCCACATCACTGTAACATGCTCCACCTCTTTCTTATAAATGCCATAGCACTGTAACACTGTGGGGCTCCTCCCTGTAAACACCACATCACTGTAGCACACTGTGCCTCCTCCCCATAAACACATCACTGTAGCACACACCTCGTCCTCCTTATAAATACCACATCACTGTCACATGCTCCACCTTCTCCTCAGAAAAGCCACATCACTGTAGCATACTCCGCCCCCTCCCCATAAACACATCACTGTAACACACTTCACCTCCTCCTTATAAATGCACGTCTCTTCCTCCTTATAAATGCCACATCACTGAATCACACTCCGCCTCCTCCCCATAAACACCACATCACTGTAACACACTCTATCTCCTCCCTGTAAACACCACATCGCTGTAACACACTCTATCTCCTCCCTGTAAACACCACATCACTGTAACACACTCTATCTCCTCCCTGTAAACACCGCATCGCTGTAACCCATTCTGCCTCCTCCTTATGAACCCCACATCATTATAACACACTCCATCCCCTCCCCATAAACACCACATGGCTGTAACACTCCGCCTAATCCTTATGAGTGCCACATCACTGAAACACACTCCGTCTTCCTGCATGTGGAGGTGAAATAATAATTAGAATACTCAACAAACAGACAGTGAGTCTCAGAACGGAGCAGAAAATTAACAGGGTCTCAACCATTGGCCTCAGCATGTGTGGATGAAACATCCGCTGATGAAACAACAGCGCCCTCTCACGACCATGTGAGGAACAGCATGCAATGTCTTCATAGTAATATTTGTATTTCCTCCATTTTCCCTGCCATGTTCATGCACTCACAGGTCTTTCAGGGTTCTCTAACTCCAGCTTAAAAGAACAAATCAGGTTTATTTTGATAGTTAAATTGTATAAATTATATAAAGAAGACCTTGGAGTTTTCAGCTTCAGGGACACACAGAGAGAGAGAGAGAGAGATAGAGAGAAAGAGAGAGACAGACAGACAGACGGACAGACAGAAGTACACCGCCTAAATGAACTGCGTTATTGGTTATTGATTATAATTGATTTTTTAATATAAACATCTTCCTTGTTTTAGATTAGTCCATTGCATATTACAGTATGATTTATGCAATGAATTAAATAAGCTCTATATTTTTTTCACTTTAGTAGTATTGTGTTATATATTGCGTAAAATAAATAAATAAATTAATTAATTAATTAATTAAAGCACTCTCATCTCTTCTCTTAACTTTTATAACTGCCTCTGAAGGTGATTGTTCTTGACTGTGTTGTTGTATTCACATCATTAATTATTACTGGATAGAATAAAATCCAGCATTAAAATGCCACACTGGTGGGAGGAGTGAGTTGAAAACAAGGGGCGTGTTTAAAACGGTCGGGGAATTCCTTTGATCGAACTATTGTTGCCGTGCCGTCTAATAAAATAAAATTAAAATGAATATTGTATGGCAGCACGGTGGCGTAGTGGTTAGCATGTCTGCCTCACAGCAAGGAGGTCCTGGGTTCGATTTCCAGCTCGGCGTTTCTGTGTGGAGTTTGCATGCTCTTCGTGTGTTTATGTGGGTTTCCTTTAGGTACTCTGGATTCCTCCCACAATCCAATAACATGCACAGTAGGCTGATTGGTGGTTCCCTCGCCCAGAGTTGGCTGAAATGGGCACCAGCCTCCTCATAATCTTAATTTGGATTAGAATATGAAGGAATGGATTTTCATGTTTATTTTAAAAAAGCATGGACTTCATTCATTCTTTAATTTTTTCATTTTCCGAACCGATTAATCCTACTAGGGTCGCAGGGAGGCTCAGTACACCCTCAATTGCTCGCCAGTTTATCACAAGGCCAACGTACTCACAACCATTCACACCGACGCCCCTATTGAGGGTGTACTCAATAGTAAAACTATAGTACTATAAAAACTATAGTAAATGTTTTTTGTGATATTAAATCAATTATTTAAAAAAATCAAAAGAATATACAGAACCATAATTTGTATATATTTTTTTAATAATAAAAAAATAAAAGTTAAAAAAAAGGCCAAGTGGAATTCAGAAGGAGCTGGAGAGGTCCACAGACAGACAAAATACTCACTTGATGTTCCCTGGTGTCCTTGAAGGGCAAGCTTTAGCCTAGGTTTAATATCTGCTCAGGGAATAATGCGAATTCTTCCAGAAGAATTGGGCTACTGATTGGAAGGTCATGGTTTCAAATCCCAGCAACAGCAAAATGGTTTTACTGACCGGTGAACTGTGTCACTTGAACTGTATGTGTATTATTAAAGCTGATTCAATTCTAACAACCTCTGAATGATGTGACTCTAAATCAGTCATAAGATTGACATCTCATTTATTTTATGCAAGTAAATGTCCGAGCAGTGATTCCAAAGGTATTTCAAACAGACTGCACATACATACAAGATGATGTATGATATCTTTATTTTTTGTGCATTTTCAGGGAATTAACCATGAACCTACAACAAACTGGGCCTTTTACAGTTTCTAAAAAAAAATCACTGACAATCAAAAGCACATAAATTTCTACAGTAAAACAACTACTTTTTAGAGGCAGTAAAATCTTGTTGCTGGATCTTCAAAGTCTTCGAGCATCACTCCAAAATATTCAGTACACCATCTAATATATAAACTTATTTATCTCTTATGTTTTGCATGTATAAATATTATATCCATATTTGAAAATGCTAAATCTAAAATTTAACAGGAAGTTGTGAGTATCAAAGGAAATTCCTCAATATTCAGGTGACCTCTGCTGGCGTGGAGATGTAATGCCCTGATGTGTGTAATACATTCATTTATCCATCTGCCGACCTACTAGAGTCACCAGGAGGCTGGAGCCTATCTTACCCTACTCTGGGCAAAGACAGAGTACACCCCAGACAGCTCGCCAATTCATCACGGGTCCAACACACAATCATTCACACTCACACCTTGGGATTATTTGGATCAGCCATTTAGCCTAAAGTGCATGTCTCTGGACTGAAGAGGGGAGAACAGTCCATGAGAAAGGGGACAACAGTCCAAAGAGTTCCACATTAGCTACTAATTGGCGGTTCCAAATTGACTCTAGTTGTGTGTTGGCCCTGCAATGGTCTTGCAGGCAGTTCAGGGTGTACCCCTCCTTTTCCCAGTGTTGGCTAAGATAGGCACCAGCCTCCTCGTGCCCCCAAGTGGCGTTAAACAGTTTGGAAAATGAGCATGTGAGAGTGTTAATTTGATGCCACCCTAAAGCAAAATATGTGTTAGATGTCACTAATGCTTATCTTGTGCACAATATCAGCTCCATGGTCACGTGTCACATGCCATTAAAATTCAGAGCATATTTATTCTTCTTAAGCTTATTTTTGCCTGAATTGTTTGGGATTTATCTACACTGATGGCGCGGTTGTTTGTTCTCATTAGATAAGCAGCTTAGGGAAGACAGAGTGTCATTTAGTCAAGAAGTCAGCCATCATCACAGAGAGATAGCAGAAGACTTTGAAGAATTAGGGAGGGAATATAAATAAATAAACATCCTCACCTTTGCTCAGTGTAATTGCTTTGTCGTCAAATGTCTGTTGATGATCCCTTCATTAGTGAAACGTAGAGAACTCCAACAACCTGCTGGTGTACATGGGGTTGTGTCCTTTTAATGGGGCAATAAGTCAATAGCTGTGCTGATTGTTTTTGGTTCGTATAGGCTGTGATGCACTCAATCTGGCTCTTTAGATTTTCAATGGATCTACCAGACTAAGGTCCTGAACAAGTTATTACCAGTTTAGCACCAATTAAATTATCACAGAAGGGGATGTTGCCTAAAATTTGACTGTATCTTATTATTAATTGGAATTAACTTCAAGTTCATGTTTCATCTGTAGAATTGATTTGTAAATTGGGGAGTATGTGATTATTTAGACACACAGATTTGCTAGACACCATTAATTACCACATCTTTGTTAGCAACATTTGCATGACGCAGAAAAAACTTCAGTCCTTCAGCATGTATTAGTTAATTGATTTTATTTATGCACAAGGAACTCGAGGTAGAAACGCAAAACTGCGCCATCGGCTCCTGAGACAGCAAGATGACACTGTTGCTGAAGTTTCAGGTAAGCAATTTCTGGCATCTGAACAAAATCTCTGTTACAGATTTATCTCTGGAGATGATGGCATTATGTGTACTCTCTGTATTATTTGACCTGTATGACTTACAAATAAATGAATAATAAATTACACATAATGTTCTTTCAGGGTGTTGGATAAGAAAATAATGTTTATTTGTATCATTGTTTTTTGTCTAATTAATTAATCTTTTTGGTTTCTTATGGATTTTTTATTTTTTTTTATGGGGAGGACGACACATGTTGGTATCTATTGTATGGTACTGCCATGTGTAGCTCGGCAGGCTGCCAAAGTGGATAGAAATGGAATAATATTACTCACCTTCCCAGATTTTTACAAGCCTTTTCCCTGTAAAACACTGTTCGTTCACAGAAATTAATAATCTTCAAGTTAACCTGTATTAGTTTACCCATCTACGTTTTATGAGCTACTTGTATTCATAACCTTCTGGTTATTAGTTCAAATACTGAAGCTGTCAGATGTAAGACCATTAATGATCTGCTGCTCAGTTCTGCACTGCTATCAGTTTCCTCAGTTCAGTCTCCGTCAGCTAAATTAATAAATGTCAGTAAATATTTCTGTAGAGCAGAACACTAACTTCTGAACACCGACTACACCGAACTTATTGAGCAGCTCAACGGTCAGCTCTCAGAGAAAGCCAATATACAGATTGCAGTGAATAAATCTAGGAATGAGATCCGGTTTATGACGGAGAAGATTACTGAAGTGCACTCAGCCAGGAAACATCTTCAGGAAAACCTGGTCAGGAACAGAAAGCAATTTGAACAAACAAGGAAAATGCTTGTTAAAAGGTTATTCTGATTAGTCAGAAGATGTCATTTAATTTTCTCATGACTGCAGCATATACATATAAATCACAGATTTATATTATCACTCAATCATGTCAAAACTTTACAATAAAAACACACAATGATGTTTTTTTTCTGTTGATTGCTGAGATCAGAATCAGTCAAAGATGAGCACTAAGATGCACAAAGAGATGGATGTGGCATTAACCGAGTTTGTGAAGAAAGGAGTACTGCAATATGCAATGATACGGTTCCACTACAGAAAGTTTTTAAACCCAAGCACGCGATTAAATCTGATTTAATTATGTTCATCGTTCATTTTATGAACCGCTTAATCCATTTAGGCATCACAGGGAGGCTGGTGCCCATCTCAGCCAACTCCGGCTGTGGGAAGAGTACAACAGCTCGCCAGGCCATCGCACTGATTAAAATGTGGGGAAAAAAATATTACTGAGACAAAAACACAAAGGAGAACATAATGGTGGAAATCAATGTAATAGGATTCCAATGTTTCAATAATTAATTGCTGCGTTAATCATCCGAGATGTAGTTATCATATTAATAATTAATTACACAAGAGCATAGAACTTGTGTAATTAACTTGATGTAGGTATTGCTTTGCACATTATATTTTTATAGTGTGCACCAAAAGTTTCTCATGTGCACTTACTAATGATGTGAGATGCTGAATCCAGGTGGATATCACACAAAAATAATGAGCTTTAATCCAAGGTTAGAATCTTGTATAACTACTGAAGTGAATTGCATTCACTTGAGAAAAAAATTAGTCTTGTTTTTCTGAATTAATAAGGTAATATTAATAATTTAATTCCTGGAAAATCAGATCTGCCTTTCAGCTAATAAAGCTCTGTATATGGCCTCTTTATCACTATAACATCATGTTTAATGTGTTGAATGTGTTAAATCTCATTGTTAGAGAGAAGTGTAGTTAGACTGAAGACATCACATCAGAAACATGAAGAACTAATCAAGGAACATTTTCTTTTTGACAGAGAGCTCCGTGAGAAAGAGCTCCAAGAGCTGCGAGAGGCGCTGAATCTGCAGCTGCTCAGCCTTCAGGAGTATATCGGAATGGTAAGCAATGTGCTGAGTAAACTTTTAAAACATCTCTTCCCCCCCCCCCAGAAAAGAATCAAAGCACTAAATCCCGTCTCTTAGATGTGAGATTTAAGTCATCGATTTGCCGCCTGGACTAGATCTCACTGAGCCTAGTCTTCACACTGAGCTTTTGAAAAACATACCTTCAAAGGTACGCCGTGTAGAAATGACCTTTAGCAGAGACCGGGCTGTACAGTATCGCCTCACGCCAAGCGACTGACTGGAGGCCATCACGTCTGAGCTGAATAAAAAAACAACAAAATGGATTAAGATTATCTGTTCAGGTAAAGAATAGCCAATTTTATATATTTTATTAAAGGCAGAGCGGAATTAACAATACATTACACACATTTAAACAGTCATGTTTAGGGTATATAGTCTATTGATACTGATATGTGGTGCTGTTACAGTTGATTATTTTCTAATAGGAGATTACAAAGTGTTTTATTACTCTTGTAAGACAGCAATAGGCCAACAATTACAATATTTATTTAATAAAGATGCAACATATTGTATTGTGCTGTAGTATTATTGAGGAACATCAGTGAAGCAAGTTAGTTCCTTTACACAGTGACATAATAGCAGCTATAAACAGTTGTTACCTCACCAGCCTCTCTTTATTATCTCTTAAAATAAAGTGGTACTAAAGGTTTTAATGTGTTTTTTGAGATGTAAACTAAGCGTTAATTAATAATGAAAATTTTAAAAATTCAATGTTAAAAAGTAATTAAAATAAAAAAACTAACAATTAATATTGCTGTAATGTTATACTATTTATACATAAAAATATCATACTTATTTTAAATTCTGCAATTTCCCGGGTGAATTTTCACTTTAACTGGACAAAAACCTTCTCTGTCTTGAAGACTTTCTTATGTCAGAAAGATTATTACTGCAACATTTGAGTTAAAAGTTATTTGCTTGTTTTTGGTTTTTTTTTTGTATTCAGGTATAAGAAGGATACAAGAAGAGGAGAAGGAGAACTACATTCATCTTGAGGTCATCTCTAAGCTTTTATCCATCATCAGAGTTCAGAAAAAAGAGGAAAACAACACTTTGGCAGATTGCAGGAGCCTGAACCAAGAGTAATCATCATTTCGTACTGGAGCTCGATACTTATGCAAATGTCATGCCATGATCTTTATTTTGTTGTCGCATCAGCATTCACGTGCCCATACAGGCCCATACATTTTTAGGCGCTCCGCTTTTAGCTACTGCCTAAATATTTACATTAATTTTCATACATCATAAACATTTTATGAACTTAATCAGTATTACACAACAGCGACGTTTTGAAAAAGTGATGTTGGAAAAAAGTTCTATAGATAGAAGAATCACCTACATTTTGCAACAACATGCCATACCCAGTGGACGGCACTTGATTGGATCCACTTTGTTCCTACAGCAGAACAATGACCAAAACACTCCAAACTATGCAAGAACTATTTAGAGAAGCAGCAGTCAGCTGGTATTCTGTCAATATTGGAGTGGCCAGCACAGTCAATGGATCTCAACACCTATTGAAATCAGTGTTTCAGGGGGACAGAGGGAAAAGCTACCTGAAAAACTGTGGAGTTTTTTGGATTAGGTACTTTGGAGCTCCACTGGTGTCCAAAATGAAAAATAATGGACTGAAAATAGGTATAAAATATTTATACTACCAGGAGCTCTCTGATGATACAGATTTTTGCTCTGGTCTTACTGGATATACTAAATATTGTGCTTCAAAATGAATAATAACCCAGGGCTTAAAAAGCCCCAATAGTTGCTAACAGAGCATAACACAAACTAGAAGATCCAATAGATCCATATTCCCACCACCAATGTACATTAATTTTAATGAAATTTAATAAAATTGACATTAATATGACCTTGAAAATATACATGAAGGTGTTCTCTTGATGTATATGAGACAATGCTGAGGAGGAAGTTTCTAATATAAAGGTCCTGCAACAAATTGATTACCAACTGATGTATTATGAATTTGTCTCAGGACATAAATAATCACTGATGTAATCACGCAGCAAAGGTTTACAATGTCCCTCTCTCAAGACTCCATGTTGGTGGGGAATTAAAAAAAGAGTACACTCTCCAAAGAAATCAAATGCAAATGAATTTATATGGCAAAGGGTGAAATAAATGATGTCAAATTATAAACAAGATGCTGCAGCACACGACTATTCAAGATGAGAATTATGCAAATGTATGCAAATGTATGTTTTGAATATCAATTGTTTCTGGATCTTCAGAAAGCACACACACTCACACACACACTCACACACACACACACACCTAAAAAAAGCATTATATCTTTCTGTGGAAGTTGGAGGCTCAGTCATTTGCTTGCGCTCAATTGGATGAAGAAAAGAAGCTGAAGGATCAGGAGTCAGAGCTCGAGGCTCAGACATCTGTCTCACAGGCGCGAGCTCTCCTGCAACCCAAACTAGGATTAAGCAGTTCAGAAAATGAATGATGAATGAATAAATAATGACTCAATATGGGGCCGGTGGTGTAGTGGTTGGGGTGCTGGGTTAGATCAGTATAAAATACTGGGAAGGTAACCTCCCCATCCAGAAGGAGTTGAACTTCTAGTCGCGTCACACTACAGAAACCACGGACAAGTGTCGACCTGATGAGCCAGTAGGCTTGGGTAAAAAAGCCCAACAGACTCAACATAGCAAAGGAAATTGAATTAAATTGAATGAACTGTGCAATGTTCAAATCCTTTACCGAGTTCTTATCGAGGGGCAGTGTTTCCTACTAAACAAATTGACACTAACTTTGTTGAGATCTATTTTACTGTCGCAGGAAGGTCTGAATGGAGAACAGCCGCCTGCATCGGGTGGGTCAGCCATTGATTTATATATTATTACATAATAATAATATTTAGCTGTTCTCTACATTAAACTCTGAACGGATCATTGACGACAAGTCTGAGTACACAATAACTGCGGTTATGGTTTTAGTGTGTTGAACAAATTAAAGATGTAATTGTTAATGCAAGGAAAGTGAAGGAGAGGCATGCACAGGAAGTGAATTGGATGAAGCAGGAAGTGCAGTCCATCTATAGTGAGTCTACATGATTTATGCCACCTTTACTATTTATATAATTCTTCCTTGAATAATATCAGTCAATATGCACCATGTCTATTTTACTCCTAAAACAGAAACCTTTAGCATTTTGTTACGCCAACAGTCCCTCAATCCATTATTATATACCTTATCCTTCAGTAATATCCTTGTATTAACAATTCAGCATCTTTTATTTCCACAGGAAACAGGTGGACGCCTGGATCAAAAATAAACTGGTTACAGAGGTATGTTTTCTGTAACCTCACACATCTCAAGCCATTTTATTTCTTATATATGAAAACAATTATGTTTTTAATCAGTCATATAATTTAAAGTGTCAAATTCTCTCTCTTTCACCCTTACAAGTTTCAAAGCACTGATACTAGAAGCTCCTTTACGGAATCACTCACTCATTTGCCGAACCACTTAATCCTACTACTAGTGTCACGGAGAGGCTGTGCCTATCTCAGCCCACACTGGGCGAAGACGAGGTACACCCTAAACAGGTCGCCAGACCATGACAGGGCAACACATGTACACCCATTCAAACTTTGCAATTTGGAACAGTCAGTTAGCCTAATGTGCATGTCTATGGACTGTGGGGGGAAACCCTAGTATCCTGAAGAAACCCACAAAAGCACGGGAGAACATACAAACTGGAGGCGGAGCTAAAGGCCATGGGGATGCTTTCAGGAATCACTAAATCTCAGCAAAAAAAAACCTACTGTAAAGGAGTTCACACAGATTTCAAAAGTATGTTAGTGTCATCATAGCAAAGAGCACTAAAATAACTTTTGGATTGAACACATCAGTATCGTTAGTCATGTGCATATCAGGTGTTATAATCTGCATATTAAGGTCAGTAGGAGACTGAAGCCTATCTCAGCTGACACTGGGTGAAGGCGGGGTGTACCCTGAACAGCTCGTCAGATTATGGCAAGGCGAAAACACACACAAAACCATTTACACTTTCACTCACACCAAGGAGCAATTTGGAATAGCCATATAGCCTAGTGTGCATGTCTTAGGACTGTGGGAGGAAACCGGAACACCTGGAGGAAACCCATGCAAGCATGGGGAGAACATGCAAGCTTCACATAGAAACCCCTTGTCCAGCCCTGAACTCGAACCCAGAACCTTCTTGCTGTTAAGCAAACATGCTAACCAAAGACAACAAACAGAAAGTAATTATATGTTTCACGGACATTCCATATAATAACTATGAATGTAATCATAAATGGATTAAACTAATTGTTGGCAAATAGCTGTTGTGTAAAACAAATAAATAAAATACTTTGAGAAATCTTGATATTTCTTTATTTATAAAATGTGAGAAAAGCTGAAAGTTATATTTCACTAATGATGTGGAAAACACTAATAGCGCAATATAATTATTTTTATTCCTCTTTATATTGTATGATTTTCTCAACATATTTTCTTAGATTTAACATTGAACAGTAAAATTCTGAATAGTTACATTCACATGCAAGATTCAGAGACTTTTCTCATCAATTTGATCAAATATAGAATACGTAGATACTATAGATACATAGATGTAGATATACAGACATATACACCAGGTGATATCTATTATTTCCACAGCAAACACACTTAATAATTCACACATGCGACAGTTTGGCACAGAAAGGTTTTGGGGAAAATAAATAATGAGGACATTTCTGTTTACAGACCAGCTGCAATAAAGACAACAGTGTAAACACACACATATCCATCAGTACAACTGTACACATTTACAAAGTCAGAAAACATACCGTTCGGTTGTAATTTACAGCTCAGAAAAAAACAAACTGGATTCCAGAGACATTCTTAAGAAACCAAAAAAGAATTAAAAGGACTGAGAAGGTTCTGGCTCTTGGTTGAATTGTGTTATTTATTCATTACCTCCAGCATTACTACATAATTTTAATGCGCTCAAAGTCTTATAGCATTTTTAAATGTGTAAAATAAACATATCCCATGCTGCTTTACAGCAAAATGACTGAAATCACACTTTTAAAATATTTGAGTTCTGAAAGAGTTATTTCTAAACTGACAGTAAACCAAACCTGCACAGAACATTTATTTCCTCAGTTTAAAGAAAAAATTATTTAAATTAAACGTGTGAAATGGACACTCTGAGTACACAGCTAAAAAGAAATAGCCTCTTATCCGAATCTCAATAATCCGTACATCTGTATTTCTATAATTGTCCATATTTTCTAAATAAACACCACAAAAAATCAGCAGCAAAAATCCGGATTTATAAATTATTCATCTGACAAAAAAGGATGTTAGATGAGATGCTCACTTTGCTTTCAGTGTTATTCTCGTGTAATGGTGAGGTAATAACACACACACGTGCCTCAGTGTCCATTTCCTCCTTCTGACAGAATGCGGTTGGGTTCGGTGAATCGGGCGGTGAGTAAATAAAAGAGTGCTGGTCCAGGCACAAGGGCCAACAGTGGCAAATCCTGTCCAAGTTTATCCAACCGCGAGATGGAGATTATGCCATAAGCATGGAGAAGCCAATGACTGAACAGCACCACCAGACGCTTCTTTTTAGCCACAAGGTTCTTAAAGGACTGCAAAGAGAGAGAGAGAGAGAGAGAGAGAGAGAGAGAGAGAGAGAGAGCGTACAGAGAGATATCCTCAACCTCCCCAAACCCTTCGTTTCCTCTCCCCCACCAAAAACACAACCCAAAATTGCA
>JBCNYG010000020.1:15503466-15530369 GCA_039654305.1 Porochilus rendahli
ACGGAGGAGGTAGCACACTGCTCTGGGGCGAGAGCACGCCAGGCTCTCTCTCTCTCTCTCTCTCTCTCTCTCTCTCTCTCTCACACACACACACACTCACACACTCATACACACAGCACTTGTCAACCTCATACATTTGTGCAGGAGTGGCCTGTGACATGCCGGTTGGTGGATTAGGCCCTGTGTGAAAGCTTCCATTTGTCATTCTTATTCTGACTGGCTTATGCTCTCAAGTGTCTGACCTGCTACAGTGAGGACGTCCTACACAGCATGTGGAAAGAGAAAACTACTTTTCTCATGACATCATGTACTTATTTGTCTACTGAAGCATATTATTAATATAACTTGTACAAGAGAATTTGGTTAGAAGATCTTGGTTCGGATTTGTACTATTAGCCTTAATGTTATATTAACACTAACGCACTGAAATTGCTCTTATTTCCTCAGATAAAATAATGTATTTTGTATTTATTATGATTATTTATTTATTTTTTATTTTTAGGGAGGGAGGCAATGCTTACTACATGCTTGCGAGGGTTTCCTCAGGGTACTCTGGTTTCCTCCCGCAGTCCAAAAATATGCACGGTAGCCTAACTGATTGTTAGCCTCTTGGTGTGAGTGTGAGAGTGAATGGTTGTGAGTGTTGGCGAGCTGTTCAGGGGGTACTCTGCCCTCGCCCAGAGTATGCTGAGATGGGTGCCAGCCTCCTCCCAACCATAATTAGGATTAAGCAGCTTAAAAAATGAATGAATGAAATATTTTTTGTAGCTGAAAGATACAGAGCCCCTAAAGGGACATGGGGCAAAAAAAAGGTAGGTTTCTTGTGCGCTCGTGTGTGTGTGTGTATTTGTACATGTGTGTGTGTGTGTGTGTGTATTTGTACATATGTGTGTGTGTGTGTGTGTGTGTGTGTATTTGTACATATGTGTGTACAAACAGCCACATTGGAAAGTGAAATGTACTTCTCTATCCTGTGCACTACACAATCAGCAGCTGGTCAGTGGGTTTAGTCGAGACTTTCAAACCCTGGAATTGGGTGGGTAAGAGGGTGGGGGTATGGGTAGTTATGCCCAGGGAACTGTGTACTTTCTGCTTGTGTACCCCTGCTCTGACCCCTGGCCACCCCTCCCATGTGCCTCAATAGTGGGACGTTGTGTTGCTCTCAGCATGATGTCCCAGCATCCCTGCATATGATGGTGGGAGGCACACAGCGAGGGGCCTTTGGAGTGAAGAAAGCAGGAGAGGGGAATTAGCAGCTAAAATAGATGCTCCAATCTCCATATGCATGCTGGTGACAAGTGTTATACAGAAAAACCCGGGGCCAATACGTGCACAAGGTGGCCCAATGCAGTGCGGCTCTGAGGGGGGTTTGGGCAGCAGGGCATTTGGGGGAGTTGGGGGGGGGGGGTGTTGGGGGTTGCAATATTGTACTAATTCACGAAAGAGACTCACTATCAAAGAGAAAGACACGTGATAATTAGCCAGGGCTGAGAAGGAAAAAAAGAGGGGGAAAGAAAGAGGTAAGAAGAATAGAATAAAAGAAGGAGAGGAACAGACTTGGGCGATTTTGACGTGTAAATGGTGTGTTGATGCGCTGATTAGCATATGGTTGTTTGTGCAGCTTATTCATAGTGCAAGCTGAATAAGTCCACTGTGTGGATGTGACTTTCTCTTCATCACTACTTTTTCAATCTCCTGCACCCCTCTCATACATCACTTTTCAATTTCTTTGTGTTGACTAGTCACTGTTGCCTTTTCTTCCTTACATTTGAATTTTAAAAATATATACAAGGCCCATACAACAGACAAAAGACCAGATTTCACTTAAAAAAAAACCCGGTGTGATAAAGCATGAGTGCATTTTCTATTTCATTAATATAATGTCAGATAGAAGGATTTTTTTTGAAAGAGCTTAACTAACAAAAAGCATGATGTGGTCAGCGACAAGACTGGCTCAAAACCGAAAGGTTACTCACCAGCTGTATTCAACATTAGTATCCTTTAAACCCAGCACTTATTAAATGTATTATATATCGTTTAAAACTTCAGCCATCGGCGCAGAGTGTGTTTTTAAAGCTGTTATACAAACCTGTGTATCAGTATTAATGAAACAGTTGATTAAAAGTGTTTCTTACGTACCATTATGAACCTGTTACTGTTTCCTGTTTGTGCTCTCGGACTCCAGTTTTGGGACTGGAAATGAGCAGGGTGGCAAACCCAGCATGGTGCTTCTCCCCTTTTGTGTTTGTGTTTCCTTATGCCAGCTTTCTCCTGTCACATTAGTGCATGTCAAGCTCAAAGACCCTCCTAGACAAGCTCACACACTCTGATAGGCTATTTAGGTTATTTGAATATCCAGTGAAGTAGTGGATGCTTCTTTTGCATGTTTTTAGCTGTTGAGGACAGGAAAAAGATCCTCCATAATGAATGATTAAGCTGAGTACAAATAATGATTCTGCCAAGTTGGATTCTATTTTAGAGGCAAAGAGTTTTGTTTACTGAGTTAAGTTTGGGTAGTGTTTGTTTTTCATGCAGTTGAAGCTCCTCAGAAAAGGAAAGACGTGTGTGTGTGTGTGTGTGTGTGTCCTCCCGGAGTGATCTGTTTGGCTAGCAGAATGAATGGTCAGGCTGTTTCAGGTCAGAGTTCATAACCATGTTGGCCAGAGAAGGACAGCTCTCCATCTGGCAGGGACTCTTCCTATGAAGGTCAGAGTCAAGGTTCAGGGGTTGAGATGTGTAATGTAGCAGCAATGGATGGTTTGGATATGCACACAGGTGTGAGAGTGTGTCTGCTGTTCGGTGTATCAAACAGTGTCTAAAAATACTATTGGGTATCAGAGATAAGCACAATAGTCCTTTATTTTTCTACACCTTCCTTCACTTCTTCCGTATTGCATTCCAGTGTTGTTGATGGCAAAGTTGTAGCTCTGAACTGAGTACCCCAATCACACTTAACAACATCTCCCACTCACTATTCCACTCACTATTCCATTATTAACTAAATGATGCAAATAATGGTTAATATCAATGCATTTAGAAGAAAACAGAGTCCTAAACTAAATCGTGGTCCATTTTCCCTAAGAATTCATCTCTCTCTCTCTCTCTCTCTCTCTCTCTTTCTCTCTCTCTCGCTCGCTCTCTCGCCTGTCACAGCAGCACAATGTCGGTGCATTAGTATGCTAATGAGGCAGGGGGTGACAGGTGGCCCGATAGACAGCTCAATTAAGCTGCTCGTTAAAGGCCAAGCTAACGAAGCAGCCTGCACCGCAAAGCCCCAACAAACAATGTGACTGTGCAGGCTACAAATTGGTGGGTAGTGCTAGTGTTTGAGTGGCTCTATGTGCACACGTATGTGTGCATGAGGGAGAGAGGTTGAGAGAAACTGTTTCTGTGTGTGTATGTTGACAGTAGTAAATGTTAAGATGTTGCTGAGACGGCATGTGATTGACATAATAATGACTAATAACATCTAATAAGGCTGACTGTTGGGAGGAAGTCCAACTAACTGCAAACTCCCCACCTACCTGACACCTCATATTTGCTGTGAAGATACTGAAGTGATCTTAATATTGGTTTCTCAGGTTTCTACTGAAATTACATGTATATAAATCATTCAATGTCATATGAAACGTTGCTATGTATTAAGGACCACATGAAATTGTGTATAACATCCATCAAATAGGCAGCTGTACAATATTATTCATTCATTCATTTTCTAAGCTGCTTAAACCTAATTAGGGTTGTGGGGAGGTTGGCACCCATTTCAGGAAACTCTGGGCGAGGGCGGGATACACCCTGGACAGCTCGCCATGCCATTGCAGGGCCATCACACATACAACCATTAACACACTTCCCTCTGACACCTAGGGGTGATTTGGAACAGCCAATTAGCCTACTGTGCATGTTTTTGGACTGTGGGAGGAAACTGGAGTAATATTGATACACACCCAAGGAAATGTGAGATCAGTTCAGTGGTGTCTCAGGTGCACTCTAGTGGCCAGTTTCAGTAAAACCACATTAAAAATACACCAAGAGCACTGTTATAAATAAAAATTTCACCTCTATGTTATGTTCAATTTGCCATTTAAGGAGACTGAGAAGAGGTCCATGATAATGACACAGGAAAGTCTCTCCAAGAATGGAGTTTCAACAGGAACATTATTAAAAACATACCCACATGGAACTAATGGGAGTAATTCCTCAGGACTGTTATAGGAATATTGTATTAAGAACCTTATGAAATAAGGATTCCTATGATTATATAAGTGTGACAAATTCGAGGTCCCTGTACAACATTAGGAATGAAAACTAGAAGGAAGAAAATCTGAATCTAATTTGTCACAACTTAACATGAAGAAAAGGTTTATACCACTTAGAGATACTCATGCGTGCCCATCTCTAGGTAGGAGAACCCTGGAGAAGAAGCTAATAATTTTAAACATTCTTTATGAGTAAACTTATACTTTCTAGTCCCTCCCAATTCAAGAAAAGATGGCTGACTGAGAAATGAGAAATGCTTCTTCTCATCTTTTTTATTTCATATCTTTGTTATTTTTATTTAGATTTACATATTTTTTATATTTGACAATGGGTTCTATAAATTATGACTCAAAGGAAAGGTCCACATTTGAGTTGGAAAGACCATTTGTGGGTAATTTTATACATGTAGGCCACCGCACTTTGACTACTTTCACAGTAAACCTAAGTGCTCAAATCCATTTCCTGCATAAATCTGATTTTTTTAATTTGTCCTTGTTTATTTGTCCTAGTAGACAGTCTCTGAGCACTGTGAGATGATGAAGGATTACACTGAGTTAATCTGCTTGCCTGCCATCTGCCTGCTCCATTCAAATTAGAACCTCAAAGCAAAGCAGTGGCCACAAATATTTACTGAGGCAAATTGGCAAGTGTCTTTTTATTTCCATTGATATAAAATTCAAATGAAAAAAAAGGTAAATGATTGCTCTACAAAAGAATTAAAAATAAATATGAGCACAATCATGCATTTAAATTACTTTTGGTTAAGCATCCCTTATTATAACAATTAAAGAAAAACATGCATGGTAGCAAGGCATGATCAATGATTGAATCAATACTTATATGGTTCCTGATTTATTTCGCGTTTTTTCAAAACATGTACTTATACTATTGTCAATTATTTGTAAAAAGTTTAGTGTGGCACAACAGAAGAGTGTCAGGCTAATCATCTGGAGATCATATGTTCCAACCTTGACATGAGGCAAGAGGGTGAAATCACCTGTGCTTTTTATGTGCTAACATTATAGATGTTGATGATAAGTTTGCTCATTCTTTTCATTTTCTAACCCACTTTATCCTTTATCAGGTTTGAGCAAAGTCTGGAGCGCTGGCCGAACAACTTACAAGACCACCACATGGCAAACACAGAAACACAATCATTCAGACTCACAACACCATTCAAAAATATCTTAATATCTTAATAATTAACTGATGTTCATGTCTTTGGACTCTAGGAGGAAACGAGAGCTCAAATAATAATCCCAACTAGCATAAAACAAAGTTAATTGCTGTATGCCTGTGCTTTTATGTCAGGTAACAAAAAATGAAGATAAAACAAATTGAGAAGTGGCTCAACAGATACACAACAGTGTGGAGTCCACCCTTTATGCAATTTGTTCCCAAAAGTATTAAGTCAAGCATGACAAATATGTCATCTTTTCTTATTTTGTTATATTATAATTTATGTTATTAGATGCAGATTAAGAGTTGCTGAAAAAAAATTCATTTGGTGTAAAATGTGAGTAATGTACTTTTGAGAGCCTTTCGTAGTGCAAATAGTGAGAGTGTGTGAGTAAATTTATTATCAGTCTAACCAAACATTTAAACTTTCCCAGTATGATATATATTTTGGTTAGCAACAAAGATCATAATGGATAGAAAGATCTGAATATCAATGTTGGCATACAACAATAAAATAATAGAATTACTGTAAATATTGAAACACTTTGATGTGTCCCACTAGGCATGGCGGAGCAGCTCAGGCGCCCCTGTGGTGCGTTGATGTAGTTGAGGTAGAAAACGGAGTTAAAAATGGCCCTGGTCTAAGACTCATCATTGGATTAGCTTTAGCTCTCCTCAGTCTACAACAAACGCCTTCTAAAGAGGTATTTGCTTGGATCCGACCACGACCCACTTTTCTTGGATTATTTCAGGGTTTTTTTTTATAAAATGAATATTGATGAAAGGATACTTTCACAATTTTTTTTATTGGTACATTTTCATTTTGGTGAGTATTTAAAATGTACATATTTATGCTGATGGAAAATTATTTCCATTGCTGCTGCTTTTATTTATATAATTTTGTCTTTCCCACGTTTGCATTATCTGCACATCTGCATTAACAGTAGGAAGTGAGTATATGTGGTTTCTTCAGCATTACACTAAGAAACTGTTATGGTTTAAAATGCCATAAGAATTATTAAAGACATATATTAACTCTGTAGTTTCTGTGTCCATATTAGTAAAATTATTGCTTTAAAATTAAGTATGTAAGTAAGCTATCTTTATATATTTACGTGTACTGTATGTGTGACATAAGAAATAATGTCTTGTATCGACCTTCACAGCACAGAGTGATTACGCACCATACTTCCATGACAATGGGCCACAAAGTAACAATGGTAATCTGGCATTTTTCAGTCTTTCAGAGGATACACCAAAGGGTAAGAAAGCTATGTCAAACATTACCACATGAAAAATCAGTGTTCAGCAGTACTGGATGAAAGAGAATCTCAGACTGAGCAACTATACTTGTACTCATAAGCCATTTCCCTCCTGATATATGACAGAGATTAACTTGTGCTTGCTGTGCATACTAGCATACTTACATGATTGCTTAGTGTCACTTTGATTCAAAATCCCTTCCATCCCTCTTACCCAAACGGCACAGGCAATTTTGCTCCCTTCCTTAAATTACAAATCATACACAAATAGAAATTCAATGAAAATTTAATAATAGTTTATCAAAAAAATTGTGTTCATTTCAACTTAATGTAAAAAAAATACTGATCCTGTTTTCTTCTACCTTAGGAACACATATATATGTTTTGAATGGAACTGATCCTGAAGGACAGCCTGTAAGATATGACCTGGGCTTTGATCCAGGATCTAAGGAATATTTTCGTGTTGATCCCACATCTGGAATAGTTACTCTGATAGAGGAACTTGACAGAGAGGTAGGTCTCTTAGCTTTGATAAATAAATTATGAGCTCTGGACAAAATATGTTTTTAAAAATTGATAATCTGATTTTCTTTGAAGATACAGGATGAGATTGAGGTTCTTGTCAGCATTTCTGATGACTTTAATAAAGTAAGTAAATTAAAATGCACTCTTTCATTTGGCAAAATGTTTAAGCCTACTATGGTCGTGGGGAGGCTGGAGCTCTCTATATTCTCTATAATTTTTTGGTGAAAATGTCTTGAACAATGCATTTGTAGGTACCAAAAGAATCTTTCTGACAACTATATTTTGGTAAGATATGGCGAATCTTTACTGCACACTACTGCATATTAAACATGCATTAAGGCAATGAGAGGCAAAAAGATATATTCTGACAAGTACACTGACAAGTAAAAGTATGGCTAATTAACAAAAACACTGAATTTTTCAGAAAAAGTGAAAGGTGTCGCCATTATTATTATTATTATTATTATTATTATTATTATTATTATTATTATTATTATATAGGCCCTGCGATGGCCTGGCGAGCTGTCCAGGGTGTGCCCCGCCCTCGCCCAGAGTCGGCTGAGATGGGCGCCAGCCCAGGAATAAGCGATTCAGAAAATGAATGAATGAGTTTTTCTCTTTATTAATTATAGTTATTGTATAATAATAATAATAATAATAATAATAATAATAATAATAATAATAATAATAATAATTGTTGTTGTTTAGAACTTTTATAAACTTCTCTAAAGAAATAAAATTTTAGCTGTACATTGTTTGAAATTTAGAATAATTTTTTATCTGTACATTAATAATTAAGACAAAACCAAAATATCAAAACTGTAGCCTTTTTCTGTTTGTTTCTCGGACCAGTACAAAGAGAGAGGTGAGACTGCAATGTTTCTGATCAACAAAGTTTATCTCAGTCTCTTGCTATTGGTTTAGCTCACATGGCATTCTGGGAAATGCTTAATCGACACACTCATACACTACCGCCAACACATAAATATCTGCAGCTAGCTCAGCTAAATCTTCACAACTTTTCATTACTGCAAATTACACCGTAAATCCACACCCCTGTTCTCACTCAAATCTCAAATAAAATGTAATATAGTAAACAACAATGAAAGGACGAAATCTCAGAGATGGCACTCTCCACATCTAAGCTCATAGTACTCACCTTTAATTTATTCAATACTTTCTCGAATGATGCTACAGCAAACTTGAAAGTTACACTTAGCGGTCATCTCATTGAATAATTCTCCTTCACTCATTCACTCTTTTGTTGAACCACGTAATCCTACAAGGGTCATGGGGAAGCTGAAACCAACACTGAAAGAAAGTGGTGTGTGCCCTGAACAGCTCACCAGACAATTGCAGGGCAAACACACACACAACCATTCACACTCACACCCAGGAGCCATTTGGTCTTTGGACTGGGGGAGGAAACCGGAGTACCCAGAGAAAACCCACGCATGTATGGGGACAGCATGCAAACTCCACACTGAAACAACCAAGGCCAAGACTCAGACCTTCTTGCTGTGAGGTAGATGTGCTAACCACTATGCCACCATGACGCCCCATTAAAGAATCCCCTTCACAATATCAACTTTGGTTCCAAGAAATTAAAGTTTTGTTAAATTAAAATTAAAATGAATGGTTACCCTACCGCTATCTGCTCATGAATCGAAACAGTGACAAGCTTTTCATCTGAGCCGAAAATAAATCCTGTTCCAAAGTAAGAAACATATGGTTACATAATCGTGGTGTATGCTGAATAAGTATATGCAAAGCTTAAGGCTGACCTGCTGAAACACAGAGCATATAGAGCTCAGAGGCCTGAACCCAAAACATGCCTCATGTGGGGATATTCTGTAAACATCCTAGAAGTTTTAAACATAATTCAAGGTTTTTAACATAATACAATCATACCAGTGTTGTAGTGTAAAACAAAATGTAACGCTACTGCATCATGGAATGAGAGAACATGATTTCAGAATGGGGCAGTAAAGGTTGTTTACATGTCTTCAGATTTACTCTGAATTAAATATAAAGCTCTGTTTATGTGTCTCAGTGTGTGACAGATTGTATGGTGTTGAATTATTACAAAACAAAAGAGCTAGAAATTTTACCGCAAAAGCAACTCTTCTAGTATACAACGCTAAACTGGTGGCTAGCTTTTAGTACACGCAAGACTCATATACTCTGACGATCTGGCGAGCTGTTCGGGGTATCCCACCTATGCCCAGTGTTGGCTGAGATAGGCTCTAGCTTCCCCGCAACCCTTTTACTCGGATAAAGAGGTTTGGGAAATGACTGTGAGTAGACCCATATCTCTGGTGCAAAATAAATGTTAAGACATTGAAACAGATGAACTGTTACTGTACCACACTGAACTAGGTTATTTTTCTGTAGCAGCACACCCTGAAGGGTTTTATGCACTTTATATCCCAGGAATTTGCTGAACAACAAGAAACAATACCCTGTTGTTCACCTTTTGAATGTATCTGTTGAACATTTTGAGAAGCAAGTTCCAAGTTTCCTCATTAGACTGCGAAAGCTTTTAGACATCACAACAATTCTACACTGTTTTTACTAAATAACAGCTCCTTTAAAATAAGGTTTTAAAAGATGTGAGATGTGATAGTGCTAGCGCATGTTCCATTCCAAATACCTTGATAAAATGGATTATTATTATTATTAATAATATTATTATAAGTTTTTTATTCTGAGCAAATTTATGACCCATAATGCACTGCAATTTTAACACTGAAACTCCAGCTGCATAGCAGCGTTTGTCCTTAAAATATCCGACGTCCATAACATGTCCATAACATATCTACTATCCTTATAACAATCTTCATAACATGTCCAATGTTGTGGGTTTTTCCTGTTTTTTTTTTTTTTTTGCTTTGTTTCGGCAAATTTCTCATGGATGGCTAATTAGGCAATTAGCTGGCAAGCCACAATAGTGCAAAGTTTTACAATCCTTTTTAAATCTTGATTGCCGTGACTTGTTAAGATAATTAATTCTTAAAACATTTTGCATTAATGCTGATGAGATCAGATGCGATCAATCAGAGATTGAGTTTGGTGATTGGCCTCTCTCGGCTTGTCTCGAAGTTCTGTGTGTTTAGTCGTTTGCGGTTCCGATTTATTTTGCTCAGGTCTTTCTCGAACACTTCTCCAGAACGAAGGGCAGAGACGAGGTCATCAAACTCGCCATCCTCTTCGCAGTTCTCCTTTGCCTTACGGGCCTTTCGTTCCTTTTCCCTCTGCTCCTTGAGCTGAGAAACAGACAAAAAGGGTAGAATTAAAATCACATTTTGAAATGCCTCAAATATAACAAACAATTAGAGAAAAGTATCACCAGATGACATATCAAGAAGTCACAGTATTATACCTGAGCCTCCATGTGAGCCCTGCGCTCCTCCTCCTCTTTGCGTCTGCTCATGTTCTCATTGTCCTGTTTGGCTTCAGCAAAAGCCTGCAGGAACTGATCAAAAATCTTGAAAAAATCGTCAGGCTGCGTGGAGCTGGGTTCCTCGCCGAACACCTTTACTGCCTTCTGGAACTGTAGAACAGGAGCAAAGTGAAAATTTAAAGCAAAACCCAGGTTCAGATTCCGAACGGAAAACTTGGTTTAGAAGATAAACAAATACATCATGATATACAAGCTGTCCTTACTAAGACCTTATGCTTTTCATGGGCTGAAAATGAAGAAGTCTGCTTCACTGCAGGGAGGTAGTGGATTCAAGTGCCAGGTTTGGGCATTTCTGTGTGTTCTCCCCGTGCTCACGTGGGTTTTTTCCGGGTACTCCGGTTTCCTCCCACAGTCAAAAGACATGCACATTAGACTAACTGGATGTTTCAAGTTGCTCCTAGATGTGGACATGAGTGTGAATTTAAACTTAAAAATGCATTTTATTGCTTTTGCTATTTGCTCTTCATTATCTAAACTGCTTAATCCCAATTAAGCTCAGGCTGGATCCGATCACAACTGACTCTGGGCGACGGCAGGGTACATAATCTTCCACCCAGCATGCTTCTAATGATCTTCCCCATCTCTCTCTCCATCAGTCGATTACTGAGTTTTACCATCTCTTTGGCATCCTGTAGTGAATCTTCAACCTCAGAGAAACTGAATCCTGCCACGGTGATGAACTGACTGACCACAGACACGAACTTATCACCTGAGTTTGGGGGACAAGACTTCTGGTACTCCAGTTCCTGTGCACGCACACACACACACACACACACACACACATATACGCACACACACATATACACACACACACACACAAATAACAAATAAGTATTTTCCTGTAATAAACCACTAAAATTACATAATTTATGATAATTGGAAAAAATAAGATTAAATAATTTATTTCAATAATTTGTGAAAATACTTGGATACATCTGTCCCTCAGTGTTTCACTCACCGTCTCCATGCTCTTCAGGCCGCTGCGCAGGTTGTTCATGTCTTTTTCTAGTTCTGTCATGCTAAAGGAATGAAATATTGCACACATCAAAAGTTTGTGTGTGTGTGTGTGTGTGAGTGTGTGAGTGTGTGTGTGTGTTGTGGAAGCACCTACTTCACTTTAGCAGCCTCTGGGACATTCTGTAGATCCTCATGAAACAGCGCCACATTGGGATATTTCTGCTCCAGGAGCATGATGAGGTAATGTAGCAGTGTGATATTCCTACACACACACGCACACACACACACACACATATCAGCGCTGAACAGTGGTGTTCCAGGATGAACAAATTCAGCTCTGCTCCTCACTTATCAGTGCTGGACTTGGTGTCGGCAATTTTGTTGAGTGAGGACACTCTGAAGCCATACGCGTTTCCTCTTTGACCTTTATTCATGTAGTTCCCGAGTGCGAGGACAACCTCCAGGAGCTGGCGCAGGTTTTGGCTCTGCAGCACCTCTGTCGATGCCTGACTGAGAGCTGAAACCCAAAAACACTCTTACCTGGGAGCATTTACTGTACTTTATCATTAATTACTGTACTTTACCATTTTATATATTACTACAGCACACACCCGCTGGTTTTACTTATAAGGACATATTCACTATATGAATTAACATATTAATTCAAATAAAAAACTAATTTCATACAAAAAACATTAACATACAATAATATTATTAATCATTAGCATCATTAACATACTATAATATTATTAATATATGTATAATTTTGTACATGTATTTAATAATGTCTAATCTTTTTCTATGACTATTTTATATATTCGTGGATATATTTTATCTATATAAGGACATGTTTTGGATGTGAGACTATATTGGGATGATAAAGATGATGCTTATGATGGTGGTTATTATTGTTATTATTATGATGATGATGATGAAGATGATGAAGATCAAAATATAGGTTGGAACAGGCAGAAACACACCTTCGATTTTTGGCTTGATGTCTGCGACTCTTTCAGCAAACTTCTTTTTAAAGTAAAGTGACTGCAGTCTTTGTTGATAATGGTTGATCCTGTGGATAAGGACAGTAATTGTTTTAATAAATGAACACAAATTATATATCACTAAAATTTCAATATCCCACAAGAACTCATATAACGTCGTCATTAACATTCATCGTGATCAAACCAAATTTAAAATCAAAACTGATAGTAGGACGTTTTTGTTTTAATGAATAGATTCATTTCTAAATGATGTGATAATGCTAATGAATTCAGCTGCTCCACATAAATAGATATTTTTTTAAGTACGTAATCCATCCAACATTCATGGAAGGAGTCTCCAGTTACAGTGCTGTTTAACAGGCAGAGGTTTCAGACTGACACTGCAGAACAGTGTGTGTACCTGCTCATGTCGTAGAGGAAACGGTCAGCTTTGGCCATTCTGTCCAGCTCATGTTTGTGTTCCTCTAGAAGGTCAATGTCACTTTTCTCTGGGACAAATTTCAGCAACTGAGGAAATACACACACACACACACACACACACACACACGTGCACAGCCATGTTTTAGTAAAGTATTAATTTTTCACTTTTTCATCACTTTTCATGTGTAGTGTAATATACTTCCATATGATAAGAGGTATATGATTATTTCTTTATTTCCTGATCAGCCATATAATCCCCCATCTTGATACATCATCACACCCTTAACAGCACGCTGCCTTTCATCACAACACTAATTGATGGTTAAGAGTTAGGAGAGGATTTACTGGTGCTCTATTCATTTCTAGAGAAAACTCTTTCAGCCTGATTGATATATGTGAGTTTGAATTTTTAAACTCCTGCTGTTCTTTAATTCCTGACTCAGAGATTTATTTTACTGTAGAAATAAGTACCAATTAAGTCAGAAGTCCAATAAACTTTCAGTGATTTATAATCACATGAACATCTTCTGGCCTTATTATTAAAATTCATTAATCACAATCATTCACAGATGTTTATTATCACAGAAACAGACTTATCCTGAGTTCAGGTCACATATATATACGCTGATAAATAATACCATCTTTCTCAAGTTTGTTCTTATTTTGTGCTTAGATAGGCAGTATGTACTGTATGTATAAATACCAACAGTTAATCACCTGTTCCAGCATGTCTTTCGGAAGGTCCTCCTGCTCATCCATGGACATTATGGCCTTCTTAATCTCATTATTGGACAACTTTAACCTGCCAGACAATGTTTTTATATAAATAAAAAATGTGAATAAAATATAAACAAGCATTAGTGCATCATTTTAATAGTTTCATTCTGTTTAGGCTTATTTTAAATGTTCAACAACCATAATAATAACAACAACAAAAACAACAGTAATAATAATAATAATAATAACAACAAGAATAATAATAATAATGATAATAATATTTAATTAATTCATTTTGGTAAACATTGTTAGAATAATTTTTTTTTCTTTAGTTTTTTACACAATCTTTACTTATATGCATAAGAAATTCCACTACAACTACCAAACATAAACTTTTTTTAGGGTAATATCAATGTAATAATTATGCAGAAATTATATAAAATAAAATGTATAAAATCTTACCAATAAAATTTAAGTTAATGAGCATAAGGGCTTTATTCAAGCAAACAAACAAACAAACAAAAAAATAAATATTATGATATAAAACATACATAACAAAATAAAATAATATTACTAATATTAAACATCAAAGCACTATAAATCTAATAAATAAATAAATGTGATTTTTAGAAATGACAGTAGTGTATGTAATGTATCCTACTGTACGTACATACATTTTTAACCTTAAACTGACTTATCCTGATAAAAAGTATTACTTCATTTTAATCTTTTTATATTCAATGTTTTTTTTAATAATAACAATAATAATAATGCACATGAAGCTTTATGTGCATTCTGTGAAACCAGAAAAAACATCAACATATACAGTTTTATTAATAATGTTATATATCATAATATGTTCCAGACTTACTTTGACAGGAGGATGTTGCAGTTTTGTGCTCGGCGACCATCAATTACTGACAACTCCTTCACTTTCTTTGCGGCTGAGTCATCATCGGACTCTTTCTACATTGAGATGTTGGTGCAATGAAAGTCAATTTGTTAATTGCTAATTTGTTAAAATATTTCTTAAATAACAAATAATAATTGCAGCAAGACACTGCTGATGCAGGATTATATCATAAGAGTCAAGTCAATATCAGAGTCCACAATGATATCAAAGTCCGCAGTGTAAAAATGCATGAACCTTTTTAAATATGTAACTGAAAACTAATAAATAAGTAAAGAAAACAAGTGAATTTTTTATAAAACTAAACATCAACCTGAAATTTTGAATAAAATTCATATAAAAATCTCCAAAACACAAGATGAGAACAAACAATGACTTAAAAATTATACATTTATTTGCCGAACTGCTTGATTCTATCAGGGTCTTGAGGAGGCTGGCACCGACAGCTGACACTTGGCAACACTGGGCGAAGGTGAGATACACCCTGAACAGCTCACCAGACCATCGCAGGGCAACACACACAACCATTCACACTCACACTAATGGGCAATTTGGAACAGTCAGTTAGCCAAATGTCTTTGGACTGTGGGAGGAAACTGGAGTACCCAGAGGAAACCCAGGCAAGCACAGGGAGAACATGCAAACTCCACACAGAAATGCCAGAGCCTTGGACTCGAACCCACACTAACCACTTTTGTCAGTGTACCGCCCAACAGTATAGTAAATACATTTAAATGTTCAAAAATAGTATATTATATAACTGTGAATTTAAAAAAGAAAGCATCTGAATAACAGTCTAGAATAACGTAAGTGTTGTTCTGAGCAGAGCCCAGGTTTTTATTTTATCACAACTTTAATTATTGGATAATTAGATGATTGCAAGTGGAAATGTAAAACCAGTCAGGACATTCACTCATCATGATGGTATCTTCAGATCGTGAAAGTTTCAGCTGTTCAAAGACGAAGGTTAACAAACAATCTCGTCACGTCAGTCCTACCTGCTGTCTTTGATAGGCTGAAAACATCTTCTCGATGTCCTCCAGGTCCAGAATTTTAAAAACTCTGATATCATCCAGCTCCTTCCACAGGGTTCCTTCGAGCTTGTTCTACAGAAACAAACAGAAAGCACGTCCTGTGAGGGCTGGGTTTAGGAAAAGTTCCGCAGAGATTTATTACAGTAAAGTAGTTTAGATCATTTCTTTATTTTTAATGTCAAGTGCACCCAAACCACCATCACATTCCTTCAGTTTCTGGTTTTCTGTGAAATTAAACTGATTATAAAGGTCTAAAATTAAAATGGATGAAAGCAAAACTCTTCTCGAAAATGCTAAAAGCTTTAAACAACAAGAAACTGCACACAAAAGGAAAGTGACCATATCAGTGTCAATTTCAGAGTCAGAGTTTATATCACAGTCAGTGTCAATATCAGTGTCATTGTCGATATCGGAGTCAGAGTTTATATCAGAGTCAGTGTCGATATCAGAGTCATAGTTTATATCACAGTCAGTGTCAATATCAGTGTCATTGTCGATATCGGAGGCAGAGTTTATATCAGAGTCAGTGTCGATATCAGAGTCATAGTTTATATCAGTCACTATCGATATCAGACTGAGTGTCGATATTAGAGTAAGCATTGATATTACTGTCAATGTCAATATCTGAGTCACAGTTAGTATTAGAGTCAGTGTTTGTATCAGAGTGTCCATATCAAACTCAGAGTTCACATAGGAGTCACTGCTGATATCAGAGGCAGTCTTGATATCAAAGTCAGAGTTTATATAAGAGTCAGTGTCAAATGGATTGTGCATATCAATATCAGAGTCAGTTTTACTTTTAGAGTCAGTGTTGATATCAGAGTCAGTATTAGTTTTAGAGTGAGTGTAGGTCATTGCGACTCACCTCATTAAGTTTGGCCCAGTTGAAAGATTTAAGTGGTTGTGAAGGTTGAGGAATGTTCTTCTTCATCTGTACTCCAGGAGAACCAAACAATGGAGGCGCTCCTGGAGGAGGAGGAGGAGGTGGAGGCGGAGGAATTCCACCTATAGAAGGAGGGGGAGGAGGAGGAGGAGGTGCGAAACCCCCTGTTGAAGGTAAAAGAGCAGAGGGAGCACCAGGTGTTTCAGGAATGTGGGAAGGTGCTTCGGAAACAACTGCCCTCTAAAGGAGAGGAATACATTAAGGGAGCACATTTACTCATTTATTTTGCTTTGTGTGTGTGTGTGTGCGTGTGTGTGTGTGTGTGTGTGTGTGTGTGTGTGTGTGTGTGTGTGTGTGTGTGTGTGAATGGTTGTGTGTGTGTTTGTCCTGAAGTGGTCTGTCAAGCTGTTCAGGTGTAACCCACCTTTGCGTAGGCACCAGCCTCCCCACGAGAGGGATTAAGCAATTCAGCAAGTGAGTGAGTGTGTGAAAGTATATCAGTTCAGTAGAAGTGCATGCTGTTTTCGAGGGTTGGAATTAAAACATAAACATGGTGATATAAATAAGTGCAGAAAGACTCACCCCCATGAACTGCTTGATGACTCTTGCAACCTGACTGGTGGCATTAAAGACATTTCTCCAGTCGAATGCTGGCATCCCCTCAGGCCGCACATTTTCACCGCCATTGAAAAGAAAATTTGCGATAATTGCTGAAGATAATCTGGTTCCATTCAGCCACTGATCGAGAAATGCAGAAAAGAGTGGGTTCTGCAGCAGAGCCTTTAAGAAACACAAAATTTAAGAAAAATTAAGACATCAAACTCGTTGTGTCTGGAATAGCCTGCAGGCAGTTTCTTCCAAACATGCATAAAATGAATGTCAATCCTGCCCCTGAAGATCTACAGTCAAGCACCAACCTCCCCGTCACCATCATCTAGATTTTGATTCCTATCGCACTTACGCAGATCTCCCAACATGCAATGGATAGGCTTCACACCACCTCCCATAAAGCCTTCATCATCACCATTTGTTTTTTGAGCTTCAACCCTGTTCCTGGAGATCTGCCACCCCATGGGATTTAAATTACCCCTAGTTGTCTTAAACTCCGGACCATGCTTTTTGAGGTTTACCACCATGCAAAATTCACCTCTTTCCCAGTTGACCTTCTTGGAACATTCTGTTGTGTTGGCAGTATAGAGGCAGTGGTAGCTCAGTAGTTAAGGCTCTAGGTGAACGTGCATAAGGTTGGGGGGTAAAGACCCAACACCACCATGTTGCCACTGTTGGGCCCTTGAGCAAAGTCCTTGTGTTAGTTGCATCTGCTAAATACCATAGGTGTTTACTTCTAAACCTAGACCTGAACATCTACCACTATCAAAGATATTTGATGTAGCCTTGCACAATGAGACATGCATAATGTGTTCAATCTGGTTCTGTTCTTTCACTTAGTAAGTGCTGCCTATCAGTAGAACCTTTAAGGCAGAAAAACATTTGCAGGGTGAAATTTAGGCCAATTAAAGTAGTAGCTTGTAAGAGAGTCCACATCACAGCAAAAAGGTCCTGGATTTGAGTCCTGGGCTCAGGCGCTTTTGTGTGGAATTTTCAGCTTCTCTCAGTGCTTGTGTGGGGTTCCTCTGGGCTGACCGGCAGCTCCATATTGACCCTAGGTGTGAGTGTGGCGTGAATGGTTATGTGTTACCCTGCGATGATCTGGCGAGCTGTTCAGGGTACAGCCCAGCGTCAGTAGGAGTAAGAGGTTCATTCATCCATTCATTCATTTTCTGAACTGCTTAATCCTATTTAGGGTCACTGGGAGGCTTGCATCCATCTCAACTCACTCTGGGCAAGGGCAGAGTACACCCAGGACAGCTCGCCATGCCATCGAAGGGCATAGGAGGGTAATAAACTAATAAATTAATGAATGAATAAAAAATAGGATCTTGATTAAGCCACTTAATGTTTAAAATGCATGAAGAGTAAACGTCATTCCGTTACTCACTAATCAACCACTATTTGCAGTTTCTTTATGCTCTGTCTCTAATTTTTTAGACTCCTCTCCTTTTGCCCTGCCTTTCTCTCTGTTCTATAATCAATTAGAAACATTAAGCTAGATGGCAGTGTTTCGCTTCAGCACAGAAAGAAATAAACAGTAATAATGGAGGTACTCACTGGACACATACACATGCCTGCAGACTCTTTCTAGCCCATTCTCTTTTTTTTGTACATTCTGTTTGCAGTTTTCTCTTTCATCAGCCCCTTTTATATTTGCTACAAGGATACAGCTGGATTCCAACCATTTCTTCTTCTTTCCCTTTCAAAAACACACAGGTTTACTCATCCATAGACACACTCACATGCCTGAGCGCTCAGGTTTATGACATTACCGTTCCAGATGCCTGTGTTTGACTTAATGAAAATATGTGCTAATTTAAATGCAAATCCTTCAGCGGTTTCAAGTGTGTGTTAGGGCAAGCTTGTGGATGAGAGTCTGTGTCTAAATAAGAATAACCATATAGAAAAATAGCCCTCTTACTTAATTGCTCCTTTTACACACTGGCATCATGATAGAAATGTTGAAGATGTTCTGGGCTCATGTTTTTATTTGTCTATATTGCATGCTTTCACTGTGCTTGCTTCATTCAGAGTATGCTGGTTTCCTCCAGTTGTCCCAAGACATGCACAATAGGCTAATAAGCTGTTCCAAATTGCCCCTAGCTGTGAGTGTGAATGGATTTGTGTGTCGCCCTGTGATTATCGAGCTGTTTAGAGTGCACCATGCCTTTGCCCAGTGTCGGCTAAGATAGGTTCCTGCCTCACAGCAACCCTAGTAGGATTAAGCGATTAAGTTTTACAAATGACTGTGTGTTCTGTAATGGCAGACAATGATTATATAGCTAACACAGTTTAATTTGCCTATATATGTCAACATCCTAAAGGGTCCAGTAAGAACCATCCTAGAATTAACCACTATTTATTCTTGATATTTCTATTATAATAACCATATTGACCTTCAGGTACTAACAAGCAAAGCCATTAAACTACTATTGTAAGTCCATAGCAATGCAGTATGAGACTATATAAGTCAGGATTTCCAGTTTAAAAATAGTGTCTCAGTAACACTAATGTTTGTTTTGGTTTCAAATAATATCAACAAATCTTGGGTATATGCCATAGCTTCCTGAAAATGAAATGCTTAGCACTGTCACCTCACAGCAAGAAGGGTCTGAGTTCAAACCTCAGAGGCTTTCCTTGTGAAGTGTTTGCATGTTCTTCCTGTGCTTATGTGGATTATCTCCAGGTACTCTGGCTTCCTCCTACAGTCCCAAACCATGCACTTTATGTCAAATGGCTACCAAAAAATGTGAAAGTAAGTGTGAAGAGTTGTTAGTGGATGCAACTCTTACAGATGATGGGTACAGATAATGGAGAAATGGATGATCCAAAATTCTGTCTTCTTAGTAAAAATCCATATATATGCATTACTTTGTTGTACATGTACTAATTATTATTAATTTATTTTTACACTGTTTGCTGTTTGTTTCATTTCAATAAGATTAATTTTAATTGCAAGGACAGAAGAAGAAAGGATCATTCCTACCAAGAAATTATAATAAATTATGCAATGGTTACAATTATTTTGTTATTCTTAATATTCTTTATGCTATTCCAAGTTATTCTGTGGCCCACTGTATTATATTAAACTGTATTGTGTTGTGTCATGTTACACTTGTATTATGTCACACTATGTTTTGTTGAATCGTATGATGTCATTTTGAGTGAAATATATACACATACAATTGTAATGGCAGATTTGAAAATGTGCCTAAATTTGTGCTTCAACACAATATTGAGGTCATATATTCCATTTAAAAGCTTCTAAGCAGTGGTATTTTCCTTTCAAGTGCATTTCCTAGAAACTGTGAGCTTTGGGTCGTGGGTTCCCAGCTTTAAAGAATTTAGATTAAATGCTTAATGCTAATCTCTTTTCATCCATTCATCCATTAAATTATTAATTATTATTCTCTAACAGCAGAAAGAGAGGAAATATGCTTCTCTGAAATATCAAACATGGTTTCAATGGTGCAGGCAGAACTACCTGTAGAAGTGACCCAAATAATTAAGGCACCATTGAGAAAGCGGGTCAGAAAGAAAGCTATTAACACTGAAGGAAATCTCTAAAGGCAAGAGAGAGAGAAAGAGAGACAGAGAGAGCGTGAGAGAGAGTGAGAGAGGGAGAGAATAATAATTAGAAGAAGAATTAAGACCGAGGGAATAGTCTTGCATGTGTCTCTAAAGGTTATTCCAGAGGTAATGAGTACTCTGGCAACAAGCACCGGTGACTCACCATCTCCTCATTCAGGAGGAAGGTATGTTCTCTTCCCCATCCCATAATAACACTGTTAGTATGATACTACCAATACAATGCATATACAGGCCAGAATTATATCCCCCATGCCCGATGAGGGTGTTCCTGGAGTTTGTATTTTCTCTCTCTGCTTTCATGGGTTTCCTTTGGATACTCTAGTTTCCTCCTACAGTTCAAAGGCATGCACATTAGGCTAATTGACTATTACGGATTGTCCCTAGGTTGAATGTGTAGATGGTTGTTTGTGTCTGTGTTGGCCTTGTAGTGAACTAGTGTGCTGTTCAAGCTATAGTCTTTTGTGCAGCTCCAGCTTTCCTGCAACCTTAAACAGGATAATCAGTATGGATAATAAATTAATTAATGTATTAAGTATATATATGCAGGAATTGTGCATTCAAAAGCTTTGGCAAACCCACCAACAAACACGAACAACCTAATATCATCCAGGCTAATATGATAATTAATTGTTACCTTATTTTTGTATATGACAGTGAATAAATTAGCAGCCTGCTGTTAGCATATATGTATCTATGTATATATTACACTTTACAGCAGGTGCTACTGTAATTCAGCATAAATATAGAATTAATTTAAGTGCTAAATAAATAAATAGTATGAAAATATGTGGTAAGCAGATCTTACCCGGAGCGTGTTGATTTGCGTGCTATTCTGGAAGAAATTCCAGATCTCGTCCTCGTTTTCAATCCAAGTATCAGCCAGTTCACCAACTTTAGCCAAAGCGTTGAAGGTGCTATTGGCCTGCATACATGACATGAAATCATGACCAAAATTATCAACCGGATTATCCTACAAGGTGAAAAATTGCCACATATGACATGCATTACTGATTACAGTTGTTATACTAGAACCTTTTTTCAATTTAGTTGCCCAAATAACAAATTACTGTGTTTTTATTATGGTTAATCATTGTCGGATTAAGGGCTTTTTTAACATTCATATAGGTTTATTCCAGTTGGCATGAGTTGCTGCTAATGAAATATGAACATATGCCATATTATATTCATAAGGTATATATACAGAACACACCAGTGGAATGTTTAAGGAAAATGTGTTACATTAAATACACGCCACACAATTAATGCAGTTTTCACTACATGCACAAATCATGCTGCAGAAGTACATCTGTAGAAGTAAGAAATACTCTGGGTAAAGACAGGGTACACTCTGAACAGTTCACCAGACCATTGCAGGGACAACATGCAACCATTCAAAATCACACTTATACCCAGGGGCATTTTGAAACAGCCAGTTAGCCTAATGGGCATATCTTTGGACTGTGGGGGGAAACTGAGGTTCCCACAGAAAACCCATGCAAGCATGGGGCAAACAGGCAAACTCCACACAGAAACGCCCTCGTCAAGCCTGGAATTCGAACCCAGGTCCTTCTTGCTATGAGGTAGATGGGCTAACTAGTTACACCCAAACCCTATTCCTAACCATTTTGCATGTTCTACCCATGCTTGTGTAGGTTTCCTCTGGGTACCTCAGTTTCCTCCTTCAGTCCAAAGACATGCACATTAGGCAATAAGTGGCTGTTCCAAATTACCCTTAGGTGTGAATGTTCATGGTTGTGTGTTGTGTGTTGTCTTGTAATAGTATGGAGAGCTGTTTAAGATGTACCCCACCTTCGCCCAGTGTTGGCTGTGATAGGTTCAAGCCTCACTGCAACCCTAACTGAATTACGTGATTAGGCAAATAATGATGGGGAAAGTATAGATGATGTGGCAAAAGTAAAAAGAAATGTATAATATATACTGGAATCAATGCTAGTCCACCCAGTCATTAGCAAAGACTAAAGGATAGGATGATGTTCCAAAAGTGTAAAAATGTCCTCCAGCGAAAGTAGAAAAAATTATTTGGTGTAAAAAATCAGAAGTACAATGTCTCAGTACTGACGATTGAAGAGACTATGACTTGCTGCTGACAGAGTTCAGTTACTGGAATCCATGCTAGTCTACCCTGTCATTAGCAAAGAATACAGACTAGTATATGGTACCAAAAGTGCAAAAAAGTGAACTCAGGTTAAAGAAGAAAAATACTTTGATTTATGATTACATTAATCAGATGTAAAATGTCCCAATGTTTATTATTATCTGGAATCTGACTTGCCACGGACAGAGTTTTATTAGCAAATGGAATCGATGCTAGTCTACACTGTCATTAGCAAAAGAAAAGTTAAGTTGTTAAGTTAAATATAGCCATGTAACATTAGCAAAATGGTCAAATTAGATGTAGGTCATGCCATACAAAGAGGCAAAGGAGAACTATCTACACTGTGAAGCACGAGAAGGTCAGAGTAGATGAGAAAATGGCTGATTGTGCACTAATGTACCAAAATAATTGGGATGGTCATCTGAGTGGAAAAACTGAGCTCATTCAGCTTAAACCATAACACAGCATCATTTGCTGGGTGAAAGACGAGAGATGTACTATAAATATTCTCCAAAAAATGTAGGAATGTTATCTTAACCACGGCTGTTGAGAGGAGACCCATGAACCCTTGGCCTTAGATTCAGTAGCAGTGGCATCACTGTGACTTCCTGGTAATATGGTGACTGATTTTTAGTTGCACCACCTAATGTTTTAAATTAAGGATTTAAACCAAACTGCACATCCAATGTCCTCCAACATCTGTTGTCATGATCTTCATATTTTTCCACTTGATTCGGGGTCGGGTCGCGAGGCAGCAGAAGTCCCTGGGGTTGGGTCACGGGGGCAGCAAAGGTCCAGCTATTCTGAGGAGACACCAAGGTGTTCAGGAGGCTTTCTCTCAACGTGTAGGAGCAGCGGTTCTACTTTGAGCTCCTCATGGATGATCGAACTTCTCATCCTGTCTCTACGGGAGAGTTCAGCCATCCTCCAAAGGTTTCAGCTGCTTGTACTCGTGATCTTGTTCTTTCAGTCACTTCCCTAAGCTTGTGACCATAGGTGACCGGTACAACAGACCGGTACAAGCACTGCTTTATAGCAGAGGCTGCACCGATCCACCTGTCAATCTCCCGCTACATCATTCCCTCACTCGTGAACAAGACCTGAGATACTTGAACTCCTCCACTTGGGGCAGGACCTAATTCCAGATATGGAGGGTGCATTTCACCCTTTTCCGGCTGAGAATCTTGGCCTCGGACTTGGAGGTATGATTCTCATCCTGGGCGCTTCACAATCAGCTGTGAATTGCTTCAGCGAAAAGGACAACATTATCTGCAAAAAGCAGAGATGAGATCCAATGGCCACCAAACCCCTCAATGCCTTGGCTATGCCTAAAAACTCTATCCATAAATAATATAAACAAAACTGGTAACAAAGAACACTCTTGGCGGAGTCCAACCCCCCCTGGAAACGAATTCGACATGTTGTTACCAATGTAGACGAGGCTCTGGCTCCAGCAATAAGAGACCAAATGGCCCATAGCAACAGGCCCAGTATACCATATTCCCGGAGCACACTCCACAAGATAGCGTTGAAAGCCTTCTCCAAGTCAACTGACCACAATTGGATAGTCGGGGCAAACTCCTATGTCCTTTCAGGATCCTGTAGAGTGGGTAGAGCTGGTCGAGAGTGCTGCGGCCACGACGAAAACAACATTGTTCTTTCCGAATCCAAGGTTCAGCCATGTTATTTTTTTTTACTTTTTTTGATTTACTGTATTAATCCTGCAAGATTTGCCTCTGCCTTGAAACCATCCAAAGTGAACATGCACACACACACACACACACACACACACACACACACACACACACACACACACACACACACTCACACACACACACACTTGGAGCAGTGGGCTGCCACACATTGGGGGAGCCCAGAGAGAAGTTGGGGTTAGGTGCCTTGCTCAAGGGCACTTCAGCCATGAATGTGGAGGAAGGGAAGGTGCAGCTCACTCCCCTACCACACATTTTTTTCTGCTAGAAATCGAACTAACAACCTTTAGGTCTCTAACCCGCTTCTCAAACCATTAGACCACGGCTGCCCCCAACTGCTACTGTAAATAGACACAGAACCAAAACAAGATCAGAAGAGCAGATGAAAAAGAGATATTTAGTCTGTGATTTCTCATGGTTTCACCTGGAAACCTTTGTAATAACTTAGACCACTCACTTGCCCAACCACTGAATCATATTAGGGTTGCTGGGACGATGGAGTCTGTCTCAGCCAACATTGGGAAAGGCGGAGTACACCCTGAACAGCTTTGAAGACAATCGCAGAGCCAACACACGCACACACATACACACACACACACAACCAATCACACTCACACCTGTGGCCAAATTTAAACAGCCAGTATCCCTAATGTGTATGTCTGGATTGTGGGAGGAAACCGGAGTACCCAAAGGAAACCCATGCAAGCAACATGCAAACTTCACACAGAAACGCCCTTGCCGAACAATGCCCAGGATTCATACCCACCTTCTTGCTGTGAGGCGGACATGCTAACCACTCCGCCACCGTGCCACCCCTTTCATATTCAGCCAAAATGAACTGATAATGGAAGATAAAGGCAATAATCAGAGGTTCTCGTGTGCATGATTAGTGTTGAAGCCAGTCTTTAGGAAAGTACCTCTCCAGGAACAGGGATGGAGACCCCCAATGTAGCTTATATTATGTAAGAAGAATGTGTGCCCGCTAACTTGCTAGGTGCCCACAAACAATTGCACAGGTATGCCGGAAAAGGATGCAAGATATCAATCATTTACCTGAAGCATAAAAGAAATGCTCCTGGCTTGCTTTTACATAGTATGTGATTAAAGAATTGTCAGTGTAAGCAGTTGCATTGAATACAGTGGAATTCTATATGTGGTGAAAGTTGGCTATCAGATGGGTCGGATGAAAAACAAAGCATGCTGTAGCATTATCAGAACCGTATTTAAGAATTCACTATAATTGTTAACTATAATTGTTATGGTATTGCTGCAGTACTAGGACACACACACACACACACACACACACACACACACACACACACAGGTACTCCCACAGAGGTTCAGACAGATTATGTGAGAAGAGTGAGATACAGAGAGTCAACATCCTGCAGAGTGAGACGCACATGCAGACCTGTCTCTCTCACACTGTCTATAACACACACACACACACACACACACACTTTAAAAATAAACTTAACTCCCACTGACATGATTAAAATATGTCAAAATAAATCAAAAAATTTGTGCCTACATTCCTGTGCTGTATATACACAAAAAGAGTTATCCATGTGGGCGGGACCATACCTTTATTACTTATCAGTGATTGGATGGCGCGGGGTTTACTTGTCTCCTCCTCCATCGTGATTCGCTCGGAGATAACTCCATAAAAGGAGACGATATTAGTTGAGCTGTGGATCAGCACACGGTTCATCAGAAGGTTGGTTCATCACAGATTAGCGTGTGTGTGTGCGTGTGTGTGTGTGTGTGTGTGTGTGTGTGTGACCTGGCATAGAGGACTTCAGAGACACTCATAACCTTTGGAATCTCTGGCTGAAGATCAGAGACACAACAGATTAGTCACATTCACTACATCACAGAACATTCTAGATTAAAGCTAATGATATGTGTGTGTGTGTGTGTGTTACCTGTGATTGAAAGAGTGGTAGTGTGATTGTGTGTAACTGCCACTTGGGCTGTATAAGAAGGGCGGGGTTACTGCGGAGAGAAACTCCGCCCCTCACAGGAACACAGCTACAGGACAACACGGCCACGTCCTGAGAGAGAGAGAGAGTTAGTACAGTCACATGACTAAGTACTAATAATGTGTTTCTATGTGAGTGTGAGTGTGTGTGTGTGTGTGTGTGTGTGTGTGTGTGTGTACCTGTGTGCGCAGAGCGATGAGTCTGTACACTGATCCTGGCTGCAGAAGAGGATACCAACGAACAGCAGAGTCTACAAACTGCAGATCCATCTGACACACA
>JBCNYG010000020.1:15556552-15570165 GCA_039654305.1 Porochilus rendahli
CGATATAGAGAGAGAGAGACAGAGAGAGAGAGAGAGAGAGAGAGAGAGAGAGAGAGAGAGAGAGAGAGAGAGAGACCAGTAGATAATAAAGTTCAGAATTTTATTACATAATTTACTACATTAGGTATATTTGGACATCATCAATTCTGACAAATAAAACAAAAGAACATATGCTATTTTGAAGCTTTAATATTTGCCAGATGGCACAGTGGCTTATTGGTTAGCACGTCCACCTCAGAGCAAATAGCCTGGGTTCAATTCCCGGGCTCGGGCATTTTTTCTGGAGTTTGCATGTTCTCCTCGTGCTTGTGTGGGTTTCCTCCGGGTACTGCAGGTTCCTCCCACAGTCCAAATATATGCACAGTAGGTTAATTGGCTGTTCCAAAAACGTGTGAGTGGTTGTGTGTTGACCCTGTGATGGCCTGGCGAGCTGCTCAGGGTGTACCCTGCCCGCGCCCAGAGTCAGCTGAGATGGGCGCCAGCCTCCTAATTACCCTAATTAGGAATAAGCGACTTAAAAAATGAATGATTGAATGAATTTTCCATTTTATCATTGAAGCAGCACCATCTGCTGACCGTGCTGAAGAATGAACATTGACTGGAAACAACAGAAGCAAATGTCGAGAGCAGTACAAATTCAATACCAGCTTTATCTCCATGGAAAACTAAACAGTGGAAAAAGTTATACATAACAGAAATGAGCCGGTGCCAAAGGTCATGAAGAAAGACATTTTAGTGTGAAATTTTCAGTCTGCATATATTAGCGAGCCAGCTGGAAACAGTATGTTATAAATTCAAATACAGGTAAGTGCTTTTATATAAATAATCAGGTTTTGCACATCAGCATTGTTAACATGTGAACGCTCTCCCTTGTATCCCTTCAGGTACATGCTGGGATGCGAATGAAGTCCATATGGTCGACCCAAATCAACGCGATTACTGCAGTATCCAGATTTTCAGTACATCTGGAATTAAAACATACCACAGGCTTTTTCACAGATGGGGAAATTAAATCTTTAGTATTATTAAAATAATTTTGAAAACATGAACCTGAAAACCTGAGAATGAGGGATAAACGATATACAAGAGGGCGCTTGTGATCAGAAAAAGTGCCATCCAGGATATTCACATTATTAACAGATATAGTCCATACTAAAATAAGATTCGGTGTATGACCATGCTGATGTGTACAACCATTTACTGAATAAATTAAATCAGCCTCACAGCAGGTCTTGAGTAATGGTCTGGTGAGCTGTTCATGGTGTACCGCACCTTCGCTCAGTGTTGGCTGAGATAGGCTCCAGCCTACTCGCGTCCCTTTTAGAATTTAGCAGTTTGGGTGAGTAAATGAAAGTAAAAGATCCAATATCTGGATAAAGTCACAAGCCACTGTGCTGGAAGGTTAACAGACATAAATATAAATTTTTAAATCAAAATAAGCAGTCTGCAGTAAGCACAACTGAAAACAGAAATCTGTGAGTTCAGGTTAAACATCCATATTTAGAAGGTTGGTAAATTAAAGCCCAAAGCAGTTGGTTAGAATTATTGATAGCGAAAAGAAATACTTCAACACTAGAAATTTTCCTGTAGCAATAGGTCAGCAATTAAAAAACTGAATTTCCACATTAAAGCCCACAACCAAGTCAGGTTCCTGTAATGGAAAGAAAGTTTAAGCTGTGAGATGAGAAAAAAAACATTAGGGATAAAAGTTTTATTTGAGCTCGATAATGCATTTATTAAAGCCATCCTCACAGTGATAGTTTTTAATAAGCAGTGGTGTGAATCCAACGGATGTAAATTGGTTTGACTTACCCCTCTTCTACGAACACGGTGCCTTAAATTTTTTTCCCAGCCCAGTACAAAAATATTTTTTGAGCACATGCACCACAACTGTCAGTTGTCTGTCAGCGCAACAGACACGGCCATTTATTGTAATTACTCCTGTACTCTCTTACTCACTCATTCATTTGCCAAACTGCTTTATTCTAAAAGAGTCGCGGGGAGGCTGGAGCCTATGTTAATTAACGATGGACGAAGTTGGGGTACCCCCTTAACAGCTCGCCAGACCATCACAAGGCCAACAAACACACAACCAGTCACACTCACTTTCAAACCTAAATGCAATTTGTAGCAGCTAATTAGTCTAATGTGCATGTCTTGTGGAAGGAAACTGTAGTACCCGGAGGAAAGCCACACAAACATGTGGAAAACATGCAAACTCCACACAGAAACACCCTTAAACCTGGAACTCGAACTGGGAAAAATATGCATATAAAACATATCAGGGGTGGCACAGTGGCGTAGTGGTTAGCACGTCCACCTCACAGCAACCTCACTGAAGGCCTGGGTTCGATTCCGGTGCTCGTGCATTTCAGTGTGGAGTTTGCTTGTTCTCCCCTTGTTTGCATAGATTTACTCTGGGTACTCCGGTTTCCTCCCACAGTCCAAAAGCATGCACTGTAGACTAATTGGTGTTCCAATTACATTTACAATTATTGTTCATATATATCTATATATATCTCTCTCTATATATATATATATATATATATATAATCAAAAAATGGGAGAGTGTGATTTATAACACGACATCTGCTCTCAGCCCCATAGGGAAAGTGTGATCATGTGATCATTTGCAGACGGTACGCAGGTGCTGCAGTTGAGCGAGGTTAATGCTGCTTCCCCCACACACGATGATGACCAATGGGCCGAGCGGCTTACGCAGACGACCTTCGTCCTGGAGCCGCTGTATCACACCGCTGTACACAGCGGCTAACGATGCTGAACACCTGATCTCATAATGTACAGGAGCACATGCTGTAAATGTTGGTTGTGTATCTTGAAGATCACGGATCCTTGAGACTTTGACAAAAACATTTCCCACAAAGAAAAGCAGTAATTCCATTAAAATCATAAAAGTTTCTTACTTAAAATAATTAGGGTTTATCATCTGAGGGTCTTTTGAACAATTGTCAGAATTTTTCTTATGTTTGCTTTTAATTGTTTAAATTATATGATTAAATTATATACAAAACCAGTTGTGTCATTAAAAAAACATGCAAAAAAAACCCCTTTAAATGATTATTATTTTTACCACATCAAAGTGTAGTCAACACCATAAGATATTTACCCTAAAAAGTCTAAAATCAGGCAAGCAACGGCACGGTGGCACAGTGGTTTGCATGTTTGCCTCACAGCAAGAAGGTCCCAGGTTCGATTCCTGGGCTTAATTCTTGGGGCTTTAATTCATGGGGTTTGCATGTTTTCCCTGTGCTTCTTTTCCTCCCACAGTCTAAAACCATGCACAGTAGGCTGATTTGTGGTTCCAAAATTGCTCCTAGGTGTGTGAGTGTGAATGGTTGTATGTTTGTTGGCCCTGGTTGGCCTGGTGAGCTGTCTAGGGCGTACCCCTATCTCAGAGTCGGCTGAGATAGGCACCAGCCTCCTCGCGACCCTAATTAGGATTAAGCGGCTTAGAAAATGAATGAATGAACAAATGAATGAATCAGGCAACCACATGGTAAACTGTATTTTTGAGGGCTGTTTTTCCATGCTCCAAATATCAAGTATGCTCATCAAGTTAGTGCCAGTTTGTTATAAAATGTTGTTAAGCAAGGAAGCAGTGACTTGAGAGATAAAAAGGATCAAACTATTTGGTAAAACTAGGCAACCACAGAAACCATTTGATGACCATCGAACCCAGTCACCATTGTCAGATGAGACTGTCAGATGTTTTTGTTTTAAACTGAAATGTTTGAACCAGCATATAAAGTGTAGATTCAATGGATAAAAGTTCAAAATCCATTAAAAGTGTTGACAAACACCTTCTGGATTGCTGGACTGCAAAAATATTGTTTTATGAGCAAATAGGTTTTCCTTAGTATTGAATTTTTTCCTTCTCAAAATTGTAATCTGTTTTATACAAATTAAAACATTGAATTATTTGCTATATCTTTTTTACCTTGCCCATTTCCACCTGTATTTAGCATTCACAGCATTAACACTCAATTACTTAACATTAAATAACTTGAATCCTAATTTCTATAAAATTCAGAGGTCTAGATGCTCTAAGAGCTTTAAATCTCTTTAAAATGAAATAAAAGCAGTCACTATACTGAACTCACCTGAAGAACAGACTATACCATTTAACATTGGACCTTGAACAAGCTTTGAAAAAAGAAAAAGAGTAAAATAATTATTTTGTTATGAGGTATATAAATACATAACTAAAGTTTATGTACAATATACATATTGATAAGTTAATTCTTACCTTTTTTTCCCACAAATCACCTGTGTGAATTTTCCTTAATTTACTTCACTTTAACAACTTAAATTTAAGGCATTGTTGGTGATTTATAGAGTAATACCATCTTCTAAATTGTCTACTGTGTTTAAAACTTTAGGTAAGATAACTTTATGGATTGAATTTGATCTCTTACAAACTACAACAACGTATTCTTTGAGGTAATGCTCATTATTTTGTTGCTGTGGGAGGCAAAATTTACGCTAGCTTAAAAAAACTGACTTTGTAATCATAGTGAACTCATAAGGTAAACGGTGTGTTGTTAAAACATTGCATGAGCTCACAAAAAAAAAATTTAAATCACAGAGTCCATGACATTACGCCAAAGAAGGCTGATGATGACAAATGACGGTCCATTCTGTCCTGTATATTATTTTTTTAAAAAGTACCTGAGCCACCTAAATCTAAGCAACAAGTTCCTTTAAGGGGCGTGTGCACACAAATATTCATGAAGGAGAAAGAATTTTATTTCTTCTAAGGTAAGAACAGTTCATAAATGAGGCCCACTGAGCCTCGTAAACAACTGTACAGAAGGAGAAACCGTCTGAAGACTTGTTTTCTTGCCTGGAACTCATCATTATTATAGATATCAAGTGCTACCCTCCACCTATATGTCTACACTGGAATGCCATACACACTGCACATTTGTTGTGGCATAATGTTACTTTAAATTTAGATTATTTAATTGTGGTCTTAAAAATGCATCCACTATGACACTTTAAATTCATATGTTGTTAGAGTACATAACACCATTCGTTATTAACTCTCACTTAACTGTAAATCATTTTCTAGGTTCAGCATATTTACTTCTGTATATCTTATTCTAATTTATTTTTCCTGGTTTGTATTTTTTAAAAACTAAACCTAACTGATGCACAGTCTCAGGACTGATTCAGTTTTAAATATTTCATATAATTAATAATTTAGCATACAATAATTGCAATATTTTTGTATACACAAAGGGTGTTAATTTCTGCTCACCTGTTGGATCAGGTGTCCGATCCCTCTGATTTTAAATGAGTGCTTTCCATTTTTAGATAAACAGGAGAGCTGAGCCATTTAGACATGTAAATGCTCTCAACGAGAGGAGAATTAACCCCTGCACCTCTGACATGATGACAAAGATGATAAAGAGGATGACAGAGTCACAGACTGAAAAACAGTAAACTTTGTGTTGATTGGATGGATCAAATCACTGTGGGGAGTCTGATTAAAACTCTGGTTCAACCACTGGTTCAGTCAAAACTCAATAATTTAATTTAAGGTAAGGTGGGGTACAAGCATAGGTCCTTCCAGAGTTTAGAACTTAGTGATGCAAGCAAGATAAGCAGTTGCTGTAATGTCATGATGGGAATCACTAGAGGTGGTTGCTGTGAGAACATAATGAAACACGTAAATAATTAAGATGAGCTTACAACAAGAAAGCACTTTTTCGCCTCAAAAAATACATTTAAATAAAAGCTTCTATTGTAATTCCCACTGCATAATTAGAAAATAAACTAAAATGTGCATTAGGGGGTGCTGACTTTTTATTAGTCTCATATCTATCACACAGTGTGAAAACTCTGAAGGTAATTACTATGAGGCCCCAATAACAGTTATCATGTCACATGTTGCCTAGTGTGACTCAGCTTACCCAAAAACTACACTACAGGAACAATGGCAAAATATTAGAAATCTTGCACTCCCTACTAAACAAAACAGTTAAGTAACAGTTCTGATTCTAACTCCACCCACTGCATAACTTAAAAATTACAGAAAAATTGGATGGGACTGGGGGGTGATGACGTTGGATCAACATTTATTTTGGTCTTTTAATCAGCATATATTATCTATGGCACAGATTTGTTTTGTTTCTTTGTTGTTGCTGTTTTTGGGAGGGGTAAACTTAAACTTTTGGTTCATGTGGTTGCCTGACTAATCCAGCCTTGGGAGGTTTAGGAAATGTTTTTGAGTCATTTTCAACCCATACTTTGTACACAGCTATAGGAAATTCTATCAATATTAATACTACAACATTGGTGTGTAATATTATTACATCATTTATTTTACTGCTCAAAACACACAAATTCATACAATACCTTTATAATGGAACACACCATTCAGGTCCAAGCCACTTCAATATTCAAACTTTTACTCCACTGTGCTGCTTTATCTGGTCACAACTACCATGTGTGATACTAGTACATACTGTATGTCTGATGATTTGCATTCTTTTCCCCCAAATCTCAGAGCACTAAGTAAAATACTACTTAGAATGATTGATTAATGCATGATGGCAATGTTAATGAAACAATGTCAATGAATTTCTGTTATTTTGATTTTGGGGATGTAACTTTTAGGGATGTAACTTTTCATGTATAGATTAAATAACCACTTATCTGTATTTACAAATAAAATGTTTGGAATCACATCAGAGCTCAGATGAATTGAAAATGTCACACCATTAAAGTCTGTTATATGTACAGACTCAATGGCAACTTTGTAAAGCTTTGATAAAGTCCCTGAGCCTAGAGAAGAGTTGATTGTAGAAGCCAGATGTATACTATTAAATCTTAAGACAACTAGGAACAGAAACAGAAGTTTTGCTGGGTTCCAACACATGTACGCATCAAGGGTAAAGAAAAAGATGATGCGATTGCAAAGAAAACAACAGGAAAACAATAAATAGTAATAAGTATACCAATGGGAAAAGGAGAAACTAAAACTAAAATCAAATCTGAAGAGATGTAAAAATGGCAAAAAGAATGGGAAGCCAATCTAAAGGCTAAACACTACCATAGAATCCAGAGTAAGATACGGGGGAAAAGAATAGCTTGGTTCAACAGGAAAGAATAAATAATATACACAAGATTAAGATTCGGTCACTGGACTGAACAGCAGTTGATAGGAAAAGAACATGGACTATGTGCAAAACGTTAAACACAGGAAAACGTAGACCATGTTTTATTGAAGTGTCTGAATTGTCTGAAAAATGAAAGCAAACAGAAATGGCGAATGTAAGGAGGGAAGGGAACTGATGTTCCTAAAGAAAGTGGGAAGACAAGAGACAGAATCAAAGGCTTATGTATTTACCTTAAAAACACGGAATAAAATAATAATAATAATAATAAAATAACCCGCCAATAAAACGAAGAAGTAACTTTTCTTCCTCTCTAAATATTCACCTTCTGGACAACTGAATAACTAAACTCAAGATGTGAAAGTTATCAGGCCTTATTTCACTTTGTGATACGTTTTTATTAACACACTTATTTGGAGGAATATTATTTAATTTTATATACATATATATAGTTTTTTGGAGTGACATTCTGGTCCACACTCCATACCAGTTGGTGGCGGTATCGCACCAATTCATTGTTTGCCAAAACCGCCAATAAAACGCAAAGAAGAAGCACTGCATCAATAGCTCGAGCGTGTTGTGCTCTCCTTCTGTTAGACTGGCGTTTTAAAACTGTTTGAACCGTAAGGTGTTTTTACGGTCTGACAACTCGGATAATATGGACTTCGATCAGTTCGTATTTACTTTTGTGTCAAAGTGTCACGTCTGAAATATTTGCGCAGACCAGCACAGATTAGCATTTCTCAATACTAAATTTATGTGCAATATTTGTTTAAGTGCAGTTTTGAGGAGTTTTGAGGAGCCTCTAAAGAATAATAAAAAAAAAAGTCTAAGAATTTCATTGCCGGTAGTGATGTTTCATTGTTATCTGTATAAAATTGTGAAATTATTTTGACGTGTATTTTAATTCATAATACTGGCAACATACAAGGAAATTTTGTCAAATTTACCTCCTGTATCTATACACCCTCCCTACCTTCACCTCCAGCTTATTTATCACTGATTTGATCAGTCGTGAATTACTATACACACATTTTACTATAACTTGATTCTTATCAAGGTAGATTACTTGAAAATAATCAATTAGTTTACAAGGTAGTGGGTGTATTTAAAAAAATAAATATAATGGTTTTCAAGAGGTAAGTGTGGAGCTAAATATCGTGTCCTTATTACTGTCAAGTTCAGATGCTGGGGGTCCATGTTATATCTTACGCATACATTTATATGTAATTTTATTAGACGGTATTTAAATCAACATAGAGAAATTTCTAAGTGAAAACTCCTTAAGTTTGCTGGTGTTGCTATTTACAAAATGCCAGTCCATCCACTTAATAGTTTTTAAGGTTTTTTTCATATGAGATGTAACTTAACTCTTTATTTGTGTTTCAGATATAAAGATAAAGATAAAAAGATCATGTTTGTTACTTACACTTTGGAATTTGTTGTGGACATTTGTGTGTTTAAGAAAGTATTAGAAATGTTTTGTAGAAATTTTTGAACTTTTTTTTCTTATTCAAGACATAATTTAAATTTTGCATAATTAGTGAAATGTCATGATACTAAATAAAACTTTCATTTATCTCATATTGCTGTGCTTTTGTTAGATGACCCTACTGGAAATATGTACAAGAGTGCATACAAGTTGCCTCCAACAGTTAAAGGATGCCCAGCTGTGGTGATGTACTGTATTTCTAAGCACTAGATCTATTTATAGCATTCGGTAGACAGTTTAAGACAGTTTAAGGTGGTGTTTTCAAAAACATGTATCCTAAAGGTAAGTCCATTTTATTGAATATAAAGAACATAATCTATTCTCTTGGCTTCTAGACACGAGAATAATTCCTGTATGTGTGTTTCATGACACTTTCTCAGCCCCATGTGATCATTTGCAGACAGTACGCAGGTGCTGCAGTTGAGCGAGGTTAATGCTGCTTCCCCCACACACGATGATGACCAATGGGCCAAGCGGCTTATGCAGACGACCTTCGTCCTGGAGCCGCTGTATCACACCACTGTACACAGCAGCTAACGATGCTGAACACGCTAACTCCACTAACACACGCTCGTCATCTGCACATGCGCACATGTAAGCATACAAAAAACAAAACAAATTCACATACTTACTGTTTATAATACGAAGTCTTGCTGCTAATAAACAAATCCATTTTGATAACTAAAATAATCTTTTGTTATTAACCACACTAATTACCTAGTGGTTAAATTATCTAGGTAACCAGATAATACTGTTATCGAACAAAAGGTTATATACTATCACTTTTAGATAGTTATGACGGTAATTCTCACCAAGATCGCAGTTGGTTAATTCTTTTCAGTTAGCAACAATAGCCAAGTATGTTAGCTCACCCTGTTTTTGATTGATTGGAAAAGATCATAGAAGACATGTTGATTATTGTATGTTAACTGGAAAAAAAACAGTATAAATGTATTACCGAGAAAGAGCTCCAGTGCCTGTAGAGCCTGTTGATCAGTCACTAGCTCAGAGATGATGTTGGGTCTTTTGCTGTACTCAAACGCCTGACTGCACACCGTCTTTGCTCCTAAACATTTGGCCTCACTGAGAAATGAAATAAATGAGCACAAAGAGTATCATTTATAAACACAAACATGCAGTAGTGTGTTGTTTCCCATAAAGTAGAAACTAGAGAACTAACACTTCCAGCTAGTACTTGTACTACTTGTGCTAGTAGCTGCTTTCAATACAGTCTATTTATCTTAGAGCTTTTATTTATTCAGATTTTAGCCTTGTGTTGCCAAGGTTAAAGGAACCTGCTTTGAGGCTTTCAGAATCAACAGTGCAGGCACCCATAATTTAACATGATTGGCAATACTGCAGGATTACAGAGAGCTGAAAGCCAACTATCAGCTGTAACTTTACAGTTAAGAAAATTTTTAATATGATTAATTCCCAGGATAATTATCACTGTATAGCTGGCAGTCAAACATGAGCTACCAACTGACTTGTCACGGGGTAGCTAAGTATACTTGATGCCTTGGTGCCCATCTCAGCCGACTCTGGGTGAGGGCTATTTCATAACTTTTTCCCTTGGTTATGCTGCTTTCAATACAGTCTATTTATCTTAGAGCTTTTATTCATTCAGATTTTAGCCTTGTGTTGCCAAGGTTAAAGGTTTCTGCTTTGAGGCTTTCAGAATCAACGGTGCAGGCACCCATAATTTAACATAATTGGCAATGAAACTTGCTTCACGGACCGTTTAACCATTCAAATTTTAAGTTGGCGAGACTGATGGCCATCTAGCCGTTCCACAATAACCCTGCTATTTTCATGTCCTTTAATTAGATGATCAGAAAGCGTACTGGTCAGAGCGAGAAATCCACATCCATAGCAAGCAACACAAGCTGAAACATTTGTATAGATTTATTGGATGTGGGGGTTTTTTTTTACCCACAATCACTAAAAGAGAAACCTTTTTCAAGAAAGACATGTTGATGGGGGTTGGGGGTTGTAATCTGGTACCTTGTGATATCTGGTAAAGTTACTAGATGTCCAGCATTAATGGCTGCATTGAGACAATCAGCTCCCACAGTCTCCATACAGAGGATTGGGATGTGACCCCATCCGACTTCATCCAAACCATGAACAACTCCGCAGAAAAGTCCTCCACCTCCGACAGACAGAACCACGGCACCAGGCTCACACGGTAGAGCCGCCTTCAGCTCATGGACTACACTGGAATGACCTTTCCTAAAGAAAGTGAGAAGTTTAATCATAACCATGTTCGTCAGTAAGGCACATTTTTTAAATCTAGTTTTTGCTGTGAATTATTAAGCACATGATATTGATGTCCACAAAAATTCAGCACACACAATAACCAAAACAAGCCACTTAAGTTTAGAAGTTACATTGATATTCATGCGGGCAAATATCCTCGTGTTCAGAATTAGGTTACATGCTTGACTGAGTTGTTTTTGCTTAAATCACCAGTGTGTAGTTCACACATCCATCATACCATACCATGGCAACAGCATCTAGAGAGACACGCTTAATACTATTATTTATCATAGGTTTAGAAGGGTTCCAGTGAACACCTCACCAGATGAGAGGGTGGTCAAACGGGGGCACGAAGGTGAGGTTTTCACTTGCAGTCAGACAAAGAGCCTCTTCATTTGCTTCATCCCACACCTGCTCAGATAACATACAGGAGCACATGCTGTAATGTTGTTTGTGTGTGTTGTAGCTACTGTATTAGGATATTGAATTATTTGCTATAATTTATTTACCTTGCCCACGACCCGCACCGTAGCGCCGTGATCCTGCAGTTTCTCCATCACCAGCTTCGGTGAGGATGAAGGCACTATGATGGTGGCTGGGATGTTGAGTTTGTGTGCTACGTATGCTGTTGCCAGACCTGCATTTCCACCTGTATTTAGCATTCACAGCATTAACACTAATTGACTGAACATTAAATAAGTTAAGTTCTGATTTATAGAATATAAGTCTGATGCCCTCAGAGCTTTAAATCAAATTTTAAAATGAAACAAAAGCAGTCATCAAACTCACCTGAAGAACAGACTACACCATTCGACTTTGAACCTTGAACAAGCTTTAAAAAAAGAATTATTAAACAAATGATTGTGTTGTGTAATATATATGGTATGTGGGAAAAATTAACAGACTGCGTTTTTTTTCCCCGACAAGCCTGTTGTCTGTTGAAACAGGCTTGTCGGAATAAAACTGTAGTCCATTAATTCCCACATACCATATATCTAGCTGTACTGCGATGTATCAAGCACTGTTTTACGGAAAATCGACTCAGGGTTTTATATATATATATATATGTACACACATATACATATATGTATATGTACTTCTTGGTTAAGATGCCTAATTCATGTGGTGCTTGGGGAACAACTGTTTTTTGATGTTTATGACCATCAAGATACATGAGGGCGGACGGCACGGTGGCTAGGCCATTTCTATTTGAAGTTTGTATGTTCTCTCTCTGCTTGCGTTGATTTGCTCCAGGTACTCTTTTCTGAATTCATTTTGGAAACTACTGCCCTGATGACTTGACTAGAACTTTCACTCATTAGTTATAACAAACGTCAGGTTTACAATAATTTTATCTTTAAAGATATTTACTATGTAATTAATTTGCCATGCTGCTTAATCCTGCTAAGGTTGCAGGGAGGATAGAGCCTATCTTAGCCAACATTGAGTGAAGGCGGGGTACACCCTGAACAGCTCACCAGACCATCGTAAGGCCAACACACGCATCCTCACCTAGGGGAAATTAGCAACAGCCAATTAGACTAATGAACATGTCCTTGGACTGTGGGAGGAAACCAGAGTACTCAGAGGAAGCCTTTGCACGCACAGGGAATACATGCAAACGTCTTTGCCGAGCCTGGGACTTAGGATCCTCTTGTTGTGAGGTTGACGTGCTAACCACTACCCCACCGTGCTGCCCTACTTATGGTTGGCTTTGGGACCTGACCGGTTTGATTAGTGCTGTGTAGCGCAACACCCAGATGATTGGTGCAGAAGCAGTGTTGTTTCAGTGTTTTTAAGAGTTATACAGAAAGACAGGAAGAACTGCAAAAATATTTAGAAAAATGCAGATTTGAATTTAAACCTCAGTGGTTGTAAACACATGCTAGATTTAATTCATTTTGTTTACTGGGGATTTAACAAACAGATCTATGTGCCCAAACGATTGATCGTACAATAATGGACGTTTTTGTGTGGACAGGTGAGAAAGGGGTGTCGGTTTGTTCTCACCTGTTGGATCAGGTGTCCGATCCCTCTGATTTTAAATGAACCGGAAGGCTGGACATTTTCCATTTTCAGATAAACAGGAGAACCGAGCCGCTTTGACATGTTAATGCTCTCAATGAGAGGAGAGTTAATGTGAAACCCCTGCACATCTGACATGATGATGATGAGGAGGAGGATGGACAGAGTCACAAAGCACCTGCAAAGCACACTACAGAAATAATGGCAAATTTTTGCAAGTCCTGCATTTATTAATGAAAACAAAACAGTTAAATATCAGTTTACACTCTGATTTACCTCCACCCAGTGCATAATATTTAGAAATACTAACTAGTATTCTCACAGAAGTGGAGAGCTATGGGAGGCAGTTAATCCCAGTCTACATAGTCCGCTTGTTTTGTTTATCTCTCTAGACCCGTTTCTTCCTGCACGGAAGGTGGTAGCGACGGTTGCGAGAACTGCCGCGCATGCGCTTCCACATAAATCGAGTCGCCCATGGAATTCTGGGAGGGTCACCCACAGACCATTTATAACGTAGGCCGAGCAACGAGTGAACTTCGGTGAGGCTCAGCAGGCGCCATCTTGGGACCTTACAAGTAAACGTACAACATACATACAGTGTCAACCTGCGCTTTTTTTTGTGGGTATTTTTTTTGTTGTGTTGCCTTTTTTATTTAGATTTTTGTACAAAATTTACACACACACACACACCTATA
>JBCNYG010000020.1:15647034-15666672 GCA_039654305.1 Porochilus rendahli
TTTCCCCCTTCTTCTTTTTTTTTTAAAGTCCCTTCCGTCAGTGGCACCCAGCCCCAAACCCCCCAACAAGGGGGCGGTAAAAAAAAAAAAAAAAAAAAAAAAAAAAAAAAAAGGGCTCATTGGGGTTTGCAAGGCAGATGGCTGAGTGTGCAGGAGTATGTGATGCTCAACACCTCCCACCTTGTGCGGCATGCTCGTCACGGAAGCTTTAACATTGCAAAACAAAAGCGTATTTATGCACATCTTCTGAATAGCCCAAATCTCAGAATTTTTATGCCCCCCGCATAAGCGTGCTTCGCTTTTCTCCAAAACGCTTTAAAAAATGTTTTTGCTGGTGAACATTACTCGGCTGACTGCAAACTATTCCCTGGACGCATGTCTATTTATTCTATCCTGAACGTGAGGTTTTCAGCATGAATATTGGAAAGAAAAAAGAAAAAAAACCCTCAAAGCAGTGTTCTGTGTGGAATATTACAAGCTGTGAATTGTCAGATAGGATTCTCTCACCGGCCCATCGCGGCTGTCTCAGCAGTTTACAGCCCACCAGGCAAGGGCAGGATCATCAGTCTTCAGAGATGTGCCCTGGGGTTAGAGCTGCTGAGGCGTCCAGCAAAAGGTCGCACTGTGTGTGTGCGTGTGTGTGTGCGTGTGAAAGTGAGATATGCAATAATGTTCTCCTATATCATATCCTGTCCTGGATGAGAAAAAGTCAGCTGCTGGTTCTGAAAGATAGTGCTTCTGTAATGGATTGTTCACGGCCATGTGTTATATCTCACTGTTTATGCAGGTTTGGTGTCTGGAGTTGATGGTTACTCAGTTTCATCATGCATTCATGTTGTCGTCCGTTCTTTTATTGCTTGAGTCATTTCCTTGGTAAACATGCACCAGTGTTCTATATGTGTCCAAGATCATTTCGTCATTTCCCCGCAGCACAGACTTGCCTTAAAACTGATCTCTGAGTAAATTCACACACTTTCTGATCCAACCCACCCAAAAGCAATGTTTTCTCATCTCATCCAGCAAGGATATTGCAGGGATTTTTTTCACAGGCAAATAATAGAAGCCGTGTAGACCTAATAGTCATTTCAAAGACAATTGAAAAAACAATTGACTTTCATGCATGGAATCTATCTAACATGTGTCAACACCGATCCTTTACAGAAAATCACAAGAGGTCATTGACTTTGATCCTAGTCTGTGTAATTAACAATTATTCACGGAAGACAAGCTGGAGGTTGCTGAATCTTCTTGACATCCACAGAGCATGAAGGGCATAATTGTTTTAGCATATTACATGGGAACATAAGTAAAATAAAAGACACAAAAACAAGATTTTTATGGTTTATTTTTTATAAAATCATGATAGATGAATGAGCTCCGAGAGCACACATACAGTTCTCTCTTTAACGCTTTAAGAGTTTAAGTATATACTATGTGGAAAACTTTAAAACAACAAACTAAAGAGAGATTTTAACTATGACCAAGGGAGGTCAGGTGAGCTCTGCGCTTTTGAGCAAAGCCAAATGCTGTGCAGCTGATGCCATCATTTCTTTTAATAGCCTAGTTATTCAGAGTTACATAATATACAGAAATGTTAGTAAACCATTTTAGCACATACTACACAGAAACACAAGAAAAAGATATTAGAAGGTGATTTTTTTCTATGGTTTGTTTATCTATTTTACTGCATGATTATGATGCCACTTGGTTTATGTGACAAACTGAGTGCCCATTAATTTAATTCAAGCTTCATCTATTTGAGAATTAAATTTTTTTTAAATCCCTTGACAGCGGACCATTCAGATTGCGCTGTTCCCATGTAGCTTATATATTAAGCATTGATTATTGTGATGGGTTTATTCATTGATTTCCGGGCTCAGACATTTATCTGTGGCGTTTGCATGTTTTCTCAGTGCTTACATCGGTTTCCTCTGGGTGTTTCCTCCCACAGTACAAAAACATGCACATTGGTATAAATGGATGTTTTATATTGACTCTAGGTGTGAGTGTGAATGTGTGTGTGTTTTGCCCTGTGATGGTGTGGTGAGCTGTTCAGGGTGTACCTCACCTTCACCTAGTGCCAGCTGAAATAGGCTGTTAATCCTAGTAGGATTAAGTGGTTTGGCATGGGAATGAATGAATGAATTGATGAATAATTAATTAATCATTTAATAATTTTTTCCTGACATTTGTCAGATTTGATTAGTTTGTAGTGTATGTATCTCTGAGTTAGAGTAGAAAAGAGCCTGGTGTTATAGGATTGAGGAGAACTGCTATAGAGCATCGGCAAGATGGTAGACAGAGTTATGAGGTAAGATTTTGGTTGCGATTTGTAATTATACTTCAGTATAACCCCTGCATGAGTTTGAATATTTTATGGACTGTATTAGTGGTTCTATATTGGAAATAAGTATTGAATAGTCTAACGTTGTGTCCATGAACTTCTCCTGCTTTAATCTCTTTGAAATCTCTTTAAAACTCTGAGTTTTGAGTCTTGGATCCTCTCAAGGATTCCTTCTAAGGTCTTTGGGGAGGTTTTAGACCTTTTGTGATGGTGTCTGGCATTAAACTCTCAACACAGACGAAGTCAAATTGAAAAGTTTAATAGTGAAAAGACACCAGTGTTGAAAGACCCTGAGGCTTTCAGTCATAATCTACAATCCATCACTGCTGCAGCAGAGTCTGGAGACCCGTTAAGCAAATGTAGGTTAAACACACAGGACTCCTTCATTCTAGATTTTCCTTGTGAGGTTTCATAACCGTTTATTTCTGGAATATCTGTAGCTGGATGGAAGTTTGTTCCAAAGAGAAAACATGAAAAAGCCTCAGTGTCAATGTTGATTTAAAGCGCAATTAGGCTGAAGAGTCAACCAGCCGAGGTACATGCCACTGGTATCCGTACATAACATCCTCATAGGAAGGAGCCATTTATAACGTGGGTTACCGAGTTTGCTGGCTTGCCGTTGGGCACATTAGGCCAAAAGAGGATGATGAGACGTGGCAGTTCTGTGAGGACACATACAGGACGGCTCAGGCTGTGTGACATGGCTTACGGCATGCCAATTTCAGCACCATCCCATTCCACACACTGTTGGCTGCAATGTGCTGCAACCTGGATGGCTAACCTGCTGCTTCACAGCCCACTGAACCTCATTTCACACACGTGCTCTCGCCCACTCACACACACACATCGACACCTCAGAGTATTCTTGTGTGCTAATGAGGAATGCAAAAAAAGAAAATGAATGAATTGATGAATCAGTGATGCCTCAAAGTGGCAGTTTAATGCTAATTAAAGGAAATCATATCATTGTGACAGTGCTGCGCCTTGATGCTTTTTTTTTTTTTGCATCAGGTCAGATCAGGTGACATCAGGCTTTTTTCTTATTAGGGCAGGTTACAGTTTTAAAGGCACATAAGAATTAACTAATATAGAGGACAAAGATTTAGTTGAATAGAATCCTAAGTAGAAAAATATTAAATTGCCAATATTTCAGTCTTGTAGTTTTACTAAAAATAAGAACGAGCATATTTTGGGGATTTTCTCCAGTACATGATGCGACGTCCCATTTTAACTGTGACTCTCAAGATTTCATCATTAAAAAGAAAAAGAAATGTACCTCAGCACACTTGCATACAGGTTCAAAAGAAACATCTAGTGTGAAACCAGTCACTAATTTCTTTTTACATTTTTCTGGCCCTAAAAACACAGACTCGAGCTTTAAGCTAAGTTGAGTAATCACAATGTAGGTTAGGAAACGTACAGTGCAGTTTGGTTTTTGGTGGAAATGTGGAAAGCTAGATAATGTTTTGAAGTTGTAGTTCATCCTCCTGGCAGCAGGGGGCTCCAGAAAATTGCGAACTGCTCCTTTAATCAAGAGGAAAGTTGACAAAATTTAGCAAGGATGTCTTGTTCTTATCTAGCAAATATTTTTGGGCTTCATACAAATGTGATATAAAATTAGTAAAAAAGAAATGTCTGTAGGGATTAAATGGAAATAATAAACCAGCCCACACACTGCACAGCACAGTGGGGTCTGGAAAAATGGGGAGGAAGTAAATATGGAGAGTTTTATATCAAGTAAATAAAATGACTTTTTAAAGACAAATTGCGTCCACAAAATAGTTTTATTAATAAAAAATAGACCTACTTGCACAAGCAGACTGAAACAACAGCAGAGTTACATGTGAGGCTTATTTCTCTGCAAAATCAGGAAGTGCTGAAACATCCACAAAAATAAGCTGCGTTTGTCCCCCAGAGAACCCTTCAGTTAGCCAGAAAACAGAACCACAGCTCTGCGTGAAGCTCATGTTTCAGCGTGCTAATGAGGGTACACTGCTTAACATGGGCTGAAGTTTTTGGCTGACACTCCGAATGCACTATTTACATTTCATCTGCTTTTTTTCTTCTTCTTTTAAATAATTTGAAATATTTAATCAAAACATCTGCAGTAATGCGGGATTACACGAGTAAAAGTAAAAAAAAAAAGCGTTGTCTTCTTATAAAGAAGATTCACTATAAACATGCCTGGGAGTTAAAACTGAGAACTGCATATACGTATATTCTCCAACACAAATCAGTCAAGCTGCCAAACTGGCAAGAAGATACATCTTCTATATGTTTATATTTATTGATAATATATAGATATAGATATGTATGCATATAAAATTTAAATAATATACTGCATCACAGAACTTTGCAGAAAAGAATCCCAAAGCATGAGAAATATTTTTCAAAATATCCTGAAGTGGGAAATGGGAACAGAGATGGCTTAGGAACATGAAATGATTTTTTTTTCAGTAGTTATGTAAACGTCCATGCTCAGTATGACAACATAAAGGATTTGTTAAATAACTGTTATGTCAAATAACAGCGTGTGTGTGTATAAATACCATGGATTTGGCACATTCACCGCTGAAACAATGGCAGTGTACCCTCTGATCAACAGGGCATGAGGAGGAGAAAATTATTGCATCGAGTAATGCTAGTCATTATGGCGTGAGTGCTGGCACCGTGGGTTGAGGGGTGGAGTTAATCTGCCCCAGGAGGGCATCTCTGTGCCCACTCAGCACGCCCACGGATGCCTGCGGGAGGGAGACGCTGGGCCGAGCCATCTGCTCGCCTGTGGGAATCTGCTTGAGAGGAAGAATGCGCCGTGCCATCCATCAGTGCCAGGGCTTTGCTTTGCCAGCTCACTGCAACATGGAATAAATTCCTTGTCTCAGCAGAGCAAGAAAGCACGTCCATGACGAAGGCTCAGAAAGCAAGTGCACATGTTAACGCAGTGACCGTGCTGTTGATATTGATGGAGGTGTGCTGGGTGCGTTCTTTCACCATATGCAACACAGCATCCATATCCCTATGTGAGGGTGCAAATATTTATGGCTTAGCCACAAGTTCTGGTTTTGAATCCTTTTTAAGCTTTTTTGCTACTTTCTTGGTCCTAATGTCTGCATATGGACATGCAGGGAGTGAGAGGATGAGTATGGCACTGAGATAATCACTGGAGCTTGAGATGAAGAGCGATCTCCTGCTGGTGAAAATCTGACGGCAGATGCACTGCTGATGGGAACCGGCCCAAATCATAAAGGGAGAGAACATGCTTCAGTGCAGGCGTCAAAATCTCAGCGTCACTGCCATGAAAACTCCTCCTTATTATTTTTATTATTAATATTATTATTTTGGCCATCCAAATTGCCTGGACTGTCCAGTGATCAGGTTAGCTTCTTGCACCCAAGCATGCTGGGTTCTGGAGGGTTCTTTGGATCATTGAATGAAAGAGTTGAGTTCTAAACAGCCTAAAAAACACACACACTCTTATCCACAAGCTCAGTGACTCACACAGACCTCCAGACACACATATTTGGGTGCAAGAATCGGTTTCCATAGCAGTGAGAACTGACGTGGGTTTAAAAAAAAAAAAGCACACATGCAGATCTGTGTGTGTATGAGAGGGAGTAGTGAGTGTGTTATGTGTGAGATAAAGCAGCATGCACTGAGCAAGCTTAACCAAAAACATATCACACACCGACATCATGTTCCGTTCTTGGTGTGTGTGTGTGTGTGTGTGTGGCCCAGCAGTCCCATTCACTCTCTAATCACGTTTCCCCCAAAAACACAACAGCTCGCTATAATTCTCTAGTATTTTTGTTTTTTTCTCATTTAGGCACAGGCAATGTGGCTATGACTCAAGTCTCTACCAGGCATTCCGCTGTATTATGCACAGACTCCGAACAGCATGCTGAGGCAACGATCATATCAATCATTCTATCAGCTAACAAAATAAGACGAGACTTCATAAGTCCTTCTGTTACTCAATGTACGGGACCGAAGCGTTAAAAAAGAAAAAAAATGGACTTTCCCATACTATTGCCTTTAGGGGACGTATTGCCGATTTACTCTGAGCAGAGGTTACGAAAACATCATTAGCAGCTAACTGATTGCTTTTCATTTCTATTTTTTAGGGAAGGGGATATGTGTAGGGATGCATCGATATATCTATCCTGGAATCATTCCTATGCCAATGTGGTTACTCATATCCATGAAATAATGTCCTGCTGATATTAGGGGTCCCTGTGATGTAAACTGAGCACATGCTGTGCCAGATGGGGCATATTGCCAGAGATGTGGCTGTGTATAAGGATTGAAATTGTGAAAAATATCAAGAGGACGATCTACAGGATCATCCAAAAAAACACACACCAAATATAATAAACCAAAGTTGGTAGAAGCAGCAAATATTTCAAGGTCAAGAAAAATTTCTGCTGATAACGCTAGATATGTAGCGATTCTAACTATTAGCACTTGTTAGACCAACAGCAGAATTTTGCAATTATGACAGCATGTGGTTTTTACACAATTGGTCATTGATGACGGGGAAAATTTCAGATTAAAAGCACTTTTAGCACAGATGTGCAAATAAAACATGCTATATATAGTAGCTAGTTCATTAAAAGAAAAAAATCGACTAGCTGGTTTTATAATGAAGGCATTTAGTAGTGTAAGTGCATGAACATGTTTTTGGCTACAAATTATACCAGGTAAGCGCTAACACTGGAGGATGAACTATTCCTCATATCTCTGATTAATTGATTGATTGATAATTTAGCCTGTTACTCTTTTCAGTATTGTACTCTGCATTGGAAAAATAACTCTTATCGATGCATCCCTACATGTGGGGGGTGTTTCCATCTATTTAATCCCCTCCCTATTTGGGAGATTTGTGTTCTATTTGTCCTCCGCTCCCTCCAACATCAGTCATGCACGATCTGTCCATTCTGAAACTTTGGGTATTCCTCCACCATTTTGTGCTTGTAGAAGAAAAAGAAGATGAGGAGGAAGAGGGGCTGAGTGTGTCGCAGTCCTAGTTCCTGCTCTCCCTCTGTTGGTGTTACACGTAGTCCTGCAGGCTGTATCCTGTCTTGTTATCCAGAGGCGAGAGGGTGCAGTACTGGTGCTGGAGCTGGTCTAAGTGCTGCTGCTGGAGGAGCTGCTGTTGCTGCTGCTGGAGTAGGAGTTTATCCGGAGGGAGCAGGACGAGATCCTGAGCGCCGTGGCGCTTGCCTGAGCAGGACAGGCAAAAGATGAAGCCACCGGCTAAAAGTAAACCGGATGAGACGAACGCGACATAGACCGCACCTCCAGGTTCGAACTTGTTGCTCTCAGGTACACTGGCATCCAAAAAGCTGGAAATGACCTCGTTGGTGTACCACGACGCAGGCACCAGGCACAAGAATCCAGAGGCTACAAAACAGACTCCTGCTGCTAGCGCAGCATGACGTTTTGCTCTCCTACCGCCGCCCCAGTGCGTGCACTTGAGCCCTAGTGATGCCAAGCAGAGCCCGAGGGCAGCCAGGACACAGGACAGCACCATGGTGGTGCGCGCTGTCTGCAGGTACGCAGGAAGTGCCAGTACGGAGTACTTGAGCGTGCAGCTGAACATTCCCGTGCTGTACCAGGTGCAGTCCATCCACAGGCCCTGCATCTGTGAGATGACCGTGATGATGCTCGAGCCCACGTCTGCACTCACCTTCCAATTGGGCAGCAGCGTGGCCACTGTGGCGCCCAGGATACCCAGCAACGCCAGCACAAAACCAAAGATCTGCGTGCCCGTGGACGCCATCTTGACCGGGACACCATTCACACAGGCGCTCGTCTAGGCGTCCTGCCCTCTTCAACACCAGCGCCTTCCTGAGAAAATACGGAGAGAAAGGAGCGAGTTAGTGAGTGCACCTCCTCCTCCACCTCCTCATCCTCATACACCTCCCCTCCGGCACTTTTCCTTCACCAGGAACAAAGGATGATGAACGACACAGTCATGAGAGTCAGTACAGGAGAGGGACACTCTGATCTTTCAGGGGATCTTTTCTTTTTTACCTGTCTGAAATACCGCAGATGGAATTAAAACAAGCTACATGACAGGATGCCCCCCCCCCACACACACACCATGTAAACAATTTAAGTAACTGTACAGCTCCACCACCATTTAAAAAGGCGTTTTTATATGAATATAACAATGCAGGACGTAGCCGAGTTGAACCGTTTCATTTATAGGAAGCTTCATGTTCGCATCCTTACCTCGTGCTGCTGCAGAGCGATACACGCGTACGCGCTCGCACACAGGCACCTCAAACACAACGAAAACACGCGGGATGAGGAGAACTGCGCGCGCGGATACTGCGTCCATATTCTCCTCAGCAGCAGGAGAGGACATCCCCGCGCTCTCTCTCTCTCTCTCTCTCTCTCTCTCTCTCTCTCTCTCTCGCGCGCGCGCGCTGTTTTCCTCCTCAGATCTGCGTCACGGACGCCGCGAGCGCAGACTGAACTCCGCTATTACACCTCAGGTTCATACTGAAAGTGTTAGCATTAAGTTGCCATGTTTACTGAATTTCTGCCTCGGGGGAAAATGTGCTAAATGCCACAATAAATGACTCACAGAAAGTAGTAGCTGACTCGTATAACTAGTTTTAAAAGATTTGTAATGAATTGGGATCGATTTTAAAACAATCACTTGATACTTAAGAAAACAACAATCTGGCAACCTTACTACATAAATATACCATTATACCATACCTTTCTTTTTTCCTTTTCTTTTTTTATGGTTAATTGGATATACTTTTTAGAGATAAATATAGTCATGCCCTAGTAGAGCTTTATTCAACAACAGCAACTAGATTTGGTAAAATTAGAAAAAAAAATTATATATATATAGAGTGTGTTTGTTACCAGGCAAAATTTATTTTACTTTCTCTCAAAAAAGAGTGTTATTTTTGTTGTTCTTATTCTCATCAATATGATCCAATATTACTTGAATAGTACTTGGTTTCTGATTTATTTTCATTTTGTTAAGTGTATAATCATTCATCCAATCCATATGTTCTGAAGTTCATTCAGCTACGCAAAAAAACCCAACAAAATTTGTGGCTGTGTTTTTGTGGGTTTTTTTTTATTAGCCATACGTTTACCACAGTATACTTTTCGGAATTATTTTTTTTGTTCTCAGTGACTACAATAGCATTGTTCAGTACATTTTTACCAAAAAAGAATTTTTTTTATTTCATCGTTTTATTAATTTAACATTATTTTTTCCTCTTCCATACAAATGGCATCACAGCTGCATGTCGTTTATGCATAAAATCAGTATAAATAAATATAATGTGAACACTCCTTGACCTGTCATCTGTCCAGATGTTTTGAGATGCCACCGTGTCTCATGGCCTGTCCCCTTTTCCTATAATATTCAAGGTGAACTTGGTTTGGTTTAATTTGAGCCACACACGGTATACATGAATGTCTTTTATAAAGGAGGGACCTGAACTCTGAGCAGCTGCCCCCTCCCTTCTTTTCCATCTCCCTTCTGCAGAGGAGATGGAGGCGATTTATACGACCTTGATTCATGAATGACAAAGAGGACAGGAGGAGTGAGAGAGAGCGAGAGATAAAGAGCACTCAGGATTGATTTTATAAATATAGCATGACCAACATAATGCAGTTAGCTTTAACTTCAAACAGACCTGAAACAAGTAATGAAGAGTGTGTGTACATTTGTGCTTAGTCCAGTCGGTTCAGGCTTCTGCACCCTTCTCATTGATGTCGCGTTCATCCCAAATCAATACCTATAGTAAAACAAAAGCAAACCCTAGCAAACTGTCACACTTGCGCCTTCTGTTCTGCTGACCTTCAGGTAACACATTCTCGGGTTTCAGAGGCAAACCCACAAACGAAGTCCATTCTTTATTCTGTTTCGTCATCAGCTACCTGCATACCTTTATGAGAAAACCTAAAATACGGCTATCAAGAGCACTTGGAGAGAGTAAACCTCTACCAAGCCAGCAAACGGCTGTATTAACCACAAAGTCACAATGCTAAAGAGTCCTTTAAAAATTCTTATATCCAAAATATGAACCAGATCACCTTCAAAGTCTCACGGGGTCTTCCTTATCCAAAGTCCTTCCTCTCCTAGAAATTTCATCAAAATAACAAATTGTAGAAGTGGTTTCTTTTTGATTGAATACCTACGAAATTGACTTTTGGAGAATCTGTTAGTACTACATCCCAAACAAATAATGATAACAATAATAAAAAATAATATTTAAGGAAGGGGTTCTCAACCTTAAGTTGGCCATTTTCAGGTCCTATGAATTATTCATTTGCCGTTTTGTGTAATTGTACAAGGGTCGCGGGGATGCTGGAGCTTGTCTTAGCCAACTCCAGGTAAAAGAAGTGTACATCCTGAAGCTCGCAGGGCCACCACCCACAGCCAATCACACTCACACCTCTGGGTTATTTGGAAATGCTAATTAGCCTAATGTGCATGTCTGTGGACTATGGGAGGAAACTAGAGTACCTGGAGGAAACCCATGTAGGTACGAGGAGAACATATAATCTCCATACAGAAATGTCCTTGCCAAGCCCGGAAATCAAACACGGGACCTTCTTGCTGTGAGGTAGGCATGCTAACTATGAAAACTTAACCCAGCCCATAATTCAACCACCTTTATTGTAACAATTAATAGAAATTGTAGGATTACTATTTGGAAAATTCTAAATAATTTGGCTCAAAGGATGACTAGTGGAGATCTTGTATTAAAAATATAACAGTTTATCATTAATCAATATAAACAGACATGCATTGCTCATCACATTTAATAAATTATTAATCACAAAGTGAAAGCCTGCACATGAATTAAATAAGGCCTTTTACAAAGTTTACCAATAATACATTTCCCATAGTTGAATCGATTATTAAATATTTCATAAAACATGTTTATTTTGTATAGAACTAGAATATAAATAACAATTGTTAAATAAAAATGGTCGAGAACCTTTGACCTCGGGGGCTGATGTGATAAATAACTAAATAAATAAATAAAAGGAAGGAAGCAAGCAATCTGCAAACATGCAGTAAAGGCAGTGTGACGGTGTGTGTCTCTAATAAAACTAAGCTGCCCTGATTTTATCACCTCCAAAGCTTAACTGGACATCATGACCCTTTCTCTAGATTTCATCAAAGCATTCTATATCCAATTTGCATTCTCTTCATTTTTCAGGCCATGATTGCGTTTTCTTCCACTCACATCAAAGCTTTTCATATTTCATACATTCGGCTGAATGTGCAGTTTATACCCAAGTAGCGCGTCCATGAAAACTACCTTGTTCCAGTGTCCAGACCGAACAACTGTTCATAAAAATGCAAATGATAATGTGCTGCTGAAGCATCTCTATTTGGTGCCAGTTTTATTGAGCAATCACAGGATTCAAATATTGCCTTCAAGGTACGCTCATAAATAACATCTAATTTGGTCTGCCATTTAAAAGCAGCTTTAACCCCTTCCTTCCCTAGGCCAGTTTCTCTTCGAAATGTGTCTCAGCTGAACCTTAAGGCTATCACAACACTATTTTCAATGGATGCTGGCTGTTCCTGGAGAACTTTTATTATTTTTCCTTGTACACTGCAGCAGGAACTGCAGCACATCTTCCCTTTCTCTTTCCACTATGGCTAAAGTACTTGTGTGTGTCTTTTGGATGCACCATCATGGTTTATGCAGAACTATTTTCTCACATCAGGATCGGGGATCTGTATTCCCCAGCTGGATGTTGAATAATTCTCCAGCTGCTTTATTCAGGAAGAATGGTTTTGTTGTTCTTGAGGGATTACCACCTCACTTTGGTCATTCCCGGGAACAAAAATGATGGATTACACTTCGCACTCGCTTTAGGCTGGAGGTGAAAATGGGTGAGGGGACTCTGAGAATTATGTGGATATATGCATTATAAACAAGGGAGAGCATGAATATGTATAGAATTTGTGAAATCATGGCTTAAAAATGCATCATAACACAATCACTGGCCCACATCTGTCCTAGCATGTTGGTCATTTGCTTCCCAACTGTTTGTTTGTGATTGTAATTATTTTATTTCTTTCTTTTACAAAGCTTCAGAAATCAGGCTCTGATTTTTACTTGAAATATTAATTTTGTCCTTTCAGCTTTGTTTTGTCTTAAATCATCGATTTGCTGCTATTACAGCCCCACTGCTGATCTTTGTCATTAAAAGAAGATATGAAGGTTAAGCTGATCCCACAAAAGCTCAGTTGGGTGGAGTTCTGGTGACTGCTCTGGCTACTCCATTATTGACAGGATACCAGCTGAATGCTTCTTTTCTAAATAGTTCTTGCATGGTTCGGATTGTTTTGTTGTAAGACAGTGGCTCCAATCAAGCGCCCTCCCCAGGGTACAGCATGGTGTAAATTGGAGTGTTCGAGATCCCCTTTTAAATGTTCATCTCTCCCACTTCACCATCACAAAATCACCCCCAGACCATCACATTTCCCCCACCATGTTTGACAGATGGTGTCAAGCAGATGGTGTCAAGGCACATACTGGGCCTTTCAAATTATGTTCTTTGACTCAAACATTTTAAACTTGAATTAATTTATCTACAGCAATTTTTTTCTCCCCGCAAGTCTTCCATTGTTAAATGTCTGCTTTCTGTGGCCCATCGTAATCTTTGCCATTTCTTCGCTGTTGCCTCTTCATTGCTGAAGTTGAGACTGGTGTTTTGCAGGAGCTATTTAATGAAGCTGCCTATTGAGGAGCTGTCAGGCGTCTGTCTAGAGGCTCTGATGTACTTGTCCTCTTGCTTTACTGTGCACCGGAGCCTTAGACTTCTATTCTCCGGTTAGAACCAGTTTACACTGTTCTGTGAGGGGAGTAGTACAACACACTGTTTTAGGAGATCTTCAGTTCTTGTATGGAATAAATTTCGTTTCTCAGAACAAATATAGACTGATGAACTTCAGAAGAAAGTTCTTTCTGGCCAGTTTGAGTCCATGATCAAACCCCCAAATGCTGATTCTCTAGAAATACACTTGGCCTAAAGAAGGGCAGTTTTATTGCTTCTTTAATCACCACAATAGTTTTCATCTCTGCTGACATAATTGCAAAAGGGCGAGGGCAAAGTACACCCTGGACAGCTTGCCAGACCTCTGAGGGCAGGAACACGCTGACAGTAACTCAATGGCATACTCTTTATGAAAGTCAGCAATGTTTTTTTTTTTACATGCCTCTCACCAGAGACCGTGAGAGACATGGCTGGCCTTTAATAACCAAGTTAGGTTTCTGAGGGGCAGTGACAACCCGGTGACAATGGGGCTTGAACCCCTGACCTTCGGATCAGTAATCCAGCACCCTACCGCTGGGCCTACTGAAAGTAGTTCTACATAGATATTGCATTAACATCCAGCCATTTCCACCAATAATAGTCATGATCAACATTAACAGTGTTTACACTGTCTTTTTAATCAATGTGATCTTTTAATTAAAAAAATATTTTTCTGCACTGACTGACTGAAGAAAGATTAGTCTAGTATTTTTATTTGTGTAGTACGGTATGGTCATTTAAGCCAATTGAATTAATTTGGAAAATACTATATTTTGATATATACTCTTATCATGAATTAATGCAATATAAGTTTATATGTACCATGATAGAACATTTTTGAGGAGGGGTGTTGATGTTTGATGCGCAAGTGAGTCTCAGTTAGTATGTACTTCAGCACAGTTTCACAGATTTCCACTCAAAAAATAATTTTGTCATCTAATCAGAAGCAAGTAGCTCCACCTCCCCAAGGCCCCACCTGCTTCTGGTTAGATTGCATCAGCAATTTTTGTATTTTATTTATTGATTTTTTGGTGTAGAGAAGTACTAAACAATCACCATGGAAATTGCACCGTTCAGGATAGTTTTAACCACTAGAGGGCGTTTTGAGGGATTTTTTTAACCGTTAAAAGCACTTTTATAAAATTGGTGATTCTGCGAATAGTAACACCAGCATTGTTTTTCATCATGGTATAGTCACATTTATTCACAGTTAAACACGTTTAAATCTGCAGTCCCTCTTTACTGCTGCAGCTTTACCTGTCATTGTAACAAAACACTGGCACTGGAGGCTCCGTCCATCAAAGTTAAACAAACACCTTGGATTCAATGTTGGACAGTGTTGGTTAATTCATTTATGATGTAATGAAAAAAAATCACTAGAAGTGTAATGAAGAATTCACCAGTGCAGTTGTGCAACAATATTTACCTCAAACAGGAGGTTATGTTTCCACTTGTGTTGGATTGTTATTATTATTATTATTTTTATCATCATCTGTTTATGTTTAATAAAAATCACAGATTTGTGATTGCGTTGTGCACAGATTTTGATCATTTTTTATGTTTAGAGTAGAGTGTGGTACAAAAAAAACTAATCATTTAATTTTTGAAGTCATGTGCATGGGACTGTCAAGAAAAAATTTTAATGTTCTGCATTTAATAATTAAGAATAATCCAAGCAGGGCTTCCAAGTGACACATAGACATAGTGCATGACTATCAACCCGGAGATTCAAATCCAGCGCTTTTCCTCAGAGTGTGTTAGACCGTCCCCTTGTATGCACGAAAAAAGGCAGGTGGAAGGATTGCTCGTCACCGAGGGGGTTGTGCATGCTTATAACTTCTCACTGGTTGGTGGTGGTCGTGTGATAGGGAAGGCAATATTTGAAGGGTGGGAATTGGATAGGACCGAAAATAGAGAAAAAAAATCTAAAAGTGTAAATACATTTCAATAAATAAATAATCCTGCAATTTATGTGTGAATGAATGTTCATCAGATGCCCACTAGGGGGAGACATATCGTTATATTTTTGCCCAGTTAGAATGAAACCTGAAGGCTTAGTCAGATCTTTCAGGTTAATCAATGCACTAACACCATTTGTGCCTGGTGGAGGTACCTTGCACTCTGAGTGGCCCTCTAACTGAATATTTATTTAATGTTTTGCAGATCAGTCCACTTTTCGGATCAATAGACTACAAAAAGCTAAAAAATGACATGTATAAGTGTTCTAAAAAAGTTAAGGAAATTAAGCGGCTGCTTGCAAACCGATTCAGTAGTTTTAGAACCAGACAGTTATTGAGCCGAGATGTGCAGATAAAATTTATTAGTGTTTTTTGTTTGTTATTATTTGAAAAAAATGAGTGAGATGAAGCTCAGTAAGTCCTGGTCCAGCTTGCATATTTGTAACAAAAGGACAATGACTGAGACTTGGGGAGAGACAGAGAGAGGACTTAGCTAGATTAACAAGTCATTCTCGGAGTTATGAATCACTTGATTGCAGACTATCTTAAAGGCAGTGATGATGGCATGGTGCTGATTTAAGGTTTTTTTTGTGTGCTAAGGTTAGCAGGAGTGGATTAATGGCGAGAGCAGGATATATTACTACAGAGTGAGCAAGTGAGTGAGGCCATATAGCTGCTGTGTCATAAATCACACGCCAAAGTGACCAGGACAGAAATGATAGAAATGCTGCTGCATGTGTAGGTGCAATATGGACACCCCCTCAAACACAGTCATGCACACACTGCCTTACAGAATATATATGGTGTAATGATTACAGGAGAGACTATAGGCGGTGCAGATGAAAACGCATTTTAAATCAGCATTGATTTTTATTGATGTGTCGATTCCTGATTAAAGAGACAATGCTGGTGCTGTGTGATGCTTAGTGCCTCATCCTTAAGTTCTAAGGTGAAGTGCGGCGCTGATGGTGAGCTTCCTGCACCACTGCAGCACGCAAAAGTTAACATCGCGCTGGCACCGCACTGAGCAACGTCCAGCTCAGACGAAGGAATCGACGGCATGTCAGTCACGGCTGTGGGTTATTTTTTTTTTCTACCCTGGGCTAATTAAGTTTTCGTTCATCCCTTCCAAATCCTTACCGTGCCAACCCTAAATAAAACGAGGAGGCAGAAATTAAAACGAAATGCCTGTCCTGTTCAGCAGTAAGTTACACACACGAAGAGAAAATCTGGAATGAAATCGACTCTGTTCGTAGACGTACCTGTGTGAGATGATGTGCCTGACTGTTGTCTTGGCGTTACCATGTCCGTATCCGTTTCCTTCCCGAGTCCTGAGGTTATCCCTCAATCTATCCACCGGGAAGGAACAATAGAACAGTCCATATGGTGCTCTTCATTCACCAGACCCTCGTTCAGCTTATAGAAATGTGCACTCCTCCGCTCAAGCGCTCATCGTGGCTTACTGTGCACAGTGCTTTTTTTTCATGTTGCTCACAATGAAAGGAAGAGCCGTGCCTCAGAGAGGAGGAAAAAAACGAGACGGTGAGGGAGGGAGAGCTGAGGAGGAGCGCGGCATCGCTGTGCTCTGCTCGCTCTGGTGTGATTACTTCAACAGTTTGTCATATCAGCTTAGTGCTGACTACGGAGTAGGTGTCGAGGCCAAATGTTGGTTCACCCCCACCAATCCCAGCATCCGATCCAAAAGATTCATTTTCCTGGTTAAGAAACAGTGCTGTGTTTCTCATTTATGCAGTTGATTAATATTCATTGATACAGGTATCGACGAGGCTCTTAGCTGTGTGTGTTTTCCTCCTTTTTGTTTTCACGGCCTTCAAACAGGTGTTACTGTGGCAACTGCTGCGTCATTGCTTTCCTTTTCTACCACTCACCCCGTCCTCCAGCTATCTGTCCATCATTCCTTCTCCCTCCTCCTTCCTTCCATCCCTCTCTTTGTGTGCGTGTGTGGTTGGGGGTGAGTCAAGCTTGACTGTGATTGTGTTCTCACCATTCATGTGTGTTTGTGTGTAGGTGGACGTGGGGGTGGTACACTTCACTCCTCTGCATCAGCCGCACATCCAGCAGCCCTTTAATCTTGTGGAGAAAGTGGTCAGGAACGTCTTTCAGTTCCGCAGGAAGCACTGCCACAAAGGACTCGAGTAAGTGCTCTATAGCTTCTTTCTCTGTATCTCATTTTTTTTCTATCCCTCCATTTCTTTCTCTCTATGGCAGTTTTATTCCCCGAGGCTAATGACTAACACCTTCTTGTTCACCCTTAAAACTTCCTGAGTAAATGGCCCTCATTTGATAAAGAAACCTTCCCAAAGAGAGCAGTAATGCATTTCATAAGTAATACGTGTGAGTCAATGAGGTGTTGGTGATTATGAAGTATGAACTTGCGCGAGTGCAGATAATGTACTGTTAAAAAAGGGCAGAAAATACACAGACGACTGATGATGCACTGGACTCCATTTCTAGCTAATTGTATAGATGATAATATTTTCACTTATGGTCAGTTGCTGGTTTTAAAAACTAATTTTATTTCATATATAAAAATACAAGGCTGAAATATTTTCAGAGTGTTTGTGACACTGCAGTTCGAATCCATTTCGGGAACAAATTACTGAAAATATGTATTTATTTTGCAAATCTCAAAAAATCTGATTATACATTTTTTTTTTTGTTCATTTGAGGTGAAATCTTTCAAGAGATTCGCACAATTTTTTTTTTTGTTTACTTTCCTTCCTATGCAGTGCTAAAGTTTTGGCCTCCATGTGCAATATATAATTTGGTAGCAGGATTTAAAAAAAAAAAAAAAAAAAACTATTGTATTAATAAAATGTAGCTGTATCCCACAGTAATAAGAATCCAAGCTGAGGAAAATCAACAGGATGTTTTTTTAAAAAAACAGTTTAAAGCAGTTTTGTGCACTGTGAGACGTCAGATCACAGAACCCTGAAAATAACAAGCACAAGTTTTAAACTAGTTTTCTCTCGTTAAAGTCGGAGTGCAGAACACCACTGCACCAAATTCCTTTCATTATCTATCTCCCGGTACAGCAGTTTTAATCAAAGCTATAAATGTTGGTGCCCCACAGTAGAAACCTGTTAAAAAGGAAACACAGTTGTTCTATAAGCTCAGGATTATTTATACCAGTGTGCCCAATCCTGTTCCTGGTGGTCTTGATTAGATGGTCAGGTGGGCATAATTAGGGTTGGAGTGAACGTCTTCTTGAAGGTAGCTCACCAGGAACAGGATTTATACCGTATATTCACACTCTAGATATTTGCTGATCTATCGTGGCGATAAGGCAGCCTGTGTAACAGAACGTTGGAGACGATATATAAAGTTGTAGTTCTAGAGGAACTGTGTGGAAGATTTTATTCACATTGAGAGAGAAACTTTTGATAACCTTATACTTTTAGAATTCTGGCTTGTGATTGGTCAGAAGAGGGGGCATTGATAGATTTTCCTGAACAGAAGGTCTTAGCGTAGTGCAAATCCCAGGTTCATACTGATGCTCTTGTGAATAAAATGCTTCCTTCTCCTCTCCTGCAGGATGCTGTTCCCTGAGGCTCAAAGACTCCGGTTGACTGAGGAGCTTCTACGGCGTGCCGACGTGGACCCCACTCTCCGTCCCGCCAACATATCTGTCAGCCAGTTCCGAGCTTTAGCAGATGCCTACAGCGGGCTGTGCCGAGAAAACAACACATTGTTCAGCTACGACTTCAGACAAGAGCTGAGGCAGAAACGTCAGAGTCACAGACAGATGAAAAAACAGACAGACACACACGCAGCTGCTGTTTTTCTTCAGTAGTTCAGTACACGCACACAGCGAATCAAATCCAGTTCAGCGTGACCACCTGCTGTCTTCCATTTTCTTCTGTTTGTTTTTCTCATCCAAGTGCACACAAGCACCTCAAGTTTCACGGTGTGATCCAGACGTCAGTCGTCTTCACCATTACCTCCTGTCATTTTCTTTTATTCTGTTATTAATCAACTCCACGTGCATGTTCACACACACACACACACACACACACGCACACACACACACACACACTTTTCTTAAAAATATTAACTGCCTTGTAAAAAAATACTTCCATTGAAGTTCAACTTTATCTTCATCCACAGCAGTGTGTATCTGGGTGTGTATCTGGGTGTGTATCTGAGTGTGTATTGCAGTGTGTATCTGGGTGTGTGTCTAAGTGTGTATTACAGTGTGTATCTGAGTGTGTATTGCAGTGTGTATCTGGGTGTGTATTGCAGTGTGTATCTGAGTGTGTATTGCAGTGTGTATCTGAGTGTGTATTGCAGTGTGTATCTGGGTGTGTATCTGGGTGTGTATCTGAGTGTGTATTGCAGTGTGTATCTGGGTGTGTGTCTGAGTGTGTATTACAGTGTGTATCTGAGTGTGTATTGCAGTGTGTATCTGGGTGTGTATTGCAGTGTGTATCTGAGTGTGTATTGCAGTGTGTATCTGAGTGTGTATTGCAGTGTGTATCTGGGTGTGTATCTGGGTGT
>JBCNYG010000020.1:15666772-15687025 GCA_039654305.1 Porochilus rendahli
TATATATATTTATTTCATTTATTAATTTTTTTTCTCCTGGTGGCACAGAGGTAAGATGGTGTGGATTTTATTTTATAGAGATTAAGATCTGTAGTGTTTATTATACTCCAGGAAATGAGCGATAAAATGCACATGTCCTCACTGGAATCACATGAGGCCCTTTATGAGCAGATTCAGGACCAAGAATGCTTTTTCTCTGTTCCTGTGTGTTATTCAGGCCATTTCTCCTTCTCCGAGCTGCTCAAAAGAGAGTTGGTGAATTGGTGTCGTATAGCAAAGTGACAGGAGCATTGTATTCGCTTCAGAGCGCAAAGCACCACGGTAACGTCAAGCTTTCAGAGAAAAATGTTTCTCTAGCGAAGACTTCACAGTGAAAGCATCAAGAGGGTTATTGCACAGCGTGAACAATAAATAAGTCAATGTTTGATGGCATATTTTCAGTTAGACAGGCATAATGGATATGAATTTTTAAATTGTACCACAAATAAGAATATTAAACTAATAAAAAAAGTTTTTTCTTAAAATCTGTTGCCAGGGAAACCATTTCCTGTGAGAAACTGATCCGCTTCATCTTGATATCTCTAAGGAAATGATTATAGCGGCCTTTATAAAGTTTAGGAAACATTTTTATTATTCTAATAAAATGTATCCAAAAAAAGCCGCCTGAAACCCAAAACGACTGAGGCTCATACTCCACCACCACTCAGACTAGTGCAGAATAATCCAAAAATAAATTAATACATGAATCTTCCAGGTAAATAATATATTGGTGGAGCGAATGTCAAAATCAGAAGCTTGGCAAAACACAAACTCATTAAAAGGATACTTAAATGAAACAAAGCCAGGTTGACATGGCAGTCAACACCCAGATGTGCAAAGACCCTCTCAGTCGCTCACCTATTTATTACCCCTACTCTGTATAGGAACTTGAATGCAGAGCACTATATAGTGAGTTCCAAGATAGTATTAAAACGCTTTTAGACATCACTCAGCACTGATAAATTACATAATGCTGTCTCACCCTTATAATGTGACAGGTCAACATCCCTCCATTAGAAACACCGCCTCGGTCTAAATCATATTTGAGGCTTTGGATAAATGTTTTTTCCACTGCATTGTTACTGTGTATTTCATATTTTATTTTTTGTTACCACTCCTGAATTTGTCTCTCACCTTCAGTTATAAGGAAGAACACAATGCATGCTGGTATAGATTGCCTGGTTTTTCACCATGCATTATGGGAAACATTGAGTGCACTATATAGCATGTAATTACTCTCACAACACATACTCCAGTACAGAACACACTGTAAAGTCCACGTAATAGTAAATAGTGAGTGATTTCAGACACAGGATGGGGTTTGTGACCTTTGCTCATACACCATAGCCATGTATGGGTCACACCACAATAACTGGGACAATTGTGTTACATTAAAATTAAACTAGGAATTTCCCAGATTTTTCCTACAGGTACCTCTTCCATGAGAAAGATAATATAAGTCCTGGAAGGACACCCGATGAATCACACGGGCATAATGTAATGTAATGTAATGAGGTAAACAACGTCAGACAGAATACCAAGAATACAACACAACCAGCACGGCGCCATTGCTCACTGAATGTGTCTGAGGTATGTGCAGTACGCTGTATTCAACCAAGAAAAGTTTTTTAAAAACATTAAATAAGACCAGAGTTTTTCCTGCGTGACTCGGTAACATGTAACTATGTGAGACCAAAATAATCAGTATATTCAACCTGTATCTTTGAAAGTATGGATAATACAGTCTTGGGTCAGTTCTGTATTTGTCAGCTGCAGTTGTTATTGCTGTAGCCTGATGGGACACCAATAGTTACGCCCACAACGCGCTAAGTTCCTCTGTGTGCTGGGGGGGGGGGCACATTATTGAACTTTAACACTTTTTTCAAAAGTACACACAGGAACAATAAATATATTTTTTAATAACACATAATAGCTGTGTTGTAAAATGATGTCTGGTGTACCAATTTAAGGACTTTCAGGAAGGCCAGTTTGCTGTGGACATTTTTCTTCAGTGTTGCTTTTATCTGGTGTACATCTTAAATTTACTATTAAAGGATAGCAATTATTGTTTTGGTTCATTTTTGAGGTTTTAACTGTACTATCTGCAATTATAGCACCTAATGTTATATGCATATTTCTGCATTGGGAAAATGAAGAATAATTTTCTATTACTGTGGAAGCTATGGATGGATGATGGGTGTTTATGAAAACCGCAGATTCTTTTTTTCCGGCTGTTTAACTCCCTGACAAACTGAAGCACGTGATGAACTGAAACTCAGTGATATTACCTCGCTAATAAATCTGAATTACACTGTTCCACACTGATTCAGCCAGAGCGTGGACTCCATCAGACTCGGGCGCACTTCCATTCATCTTGATCTCCATCACTGAGCCAATCTGTCTTGTTTGTTTCATTACAGCCACATGGTCGATAGAACGAATACCAAAAGACATCTTTATTCACTGTTCTTTTAAAAACCTCTTTTCAGCACAACTGTACAAACCACACCAGTTTATTTCATAGATCACATCTCAAATCCATACACTGCTGGTTTTATAAACTGGAATACAAATTAATTAGTCAAAAATACTATACATCTTTGGGTTTTATTTTTCCAAACACTGCTTTTATATTAGCGTGTGTAGCATAGCGCAGCGCTGATCATGTTAAGTCTTAACCTCTGCTTCAGTTTCCTGCTCCAAAGAAATAAAGTTAGCTATAAATAATAAAGTAAAAAAAACTAGGTCCTGGCATGTACACATTAAAGGCACAAAATGAACATCTGGATCCTGTTACTGACGTGCATCCTCATGTTTTGGACCCACTGCCTGTCAATCATGTTTCTTGATTTTAGGGGTGTACCTTTGGGAGGGGCTACTGTGACCTGAAGGTTAATGTAAACAGAAGTTGTCCAGTGTATGGATTCATGGCTATGATGTCATGGCGGTGGTGCTGCTCTTGGTGGCATTTTCATAGAAACAGTCCTCATTAATGACAGAGGTGAGGCTGTGGACGCTGAAGTCCTGCTCCAGCAGCGCGTTCAGGTCAACACTGACTGCCACAGCCTCTGATTGGCTGTCCAGGGAGTGGCTGTGTTGCTTCAAACTGAGCAGTGCCGCCTGGCTACGTCTTGGCTCGCTTCTCACAGAGCGCCGCTTCATGGCACTAAAGTGAGCCCGTTTCAGCTGAGGCTGCGCCTCGGTTGAGTTAACTTCACGACCTTCAGGTTCCGTACGGTCTTCAGTGTTCAAGTGCAACTCTTGGAACTGGGTCTCAATCACCCCAGGGGAGGAGTCACGGCGAACCAAGCGCTCACTGAAGCCATCATCGCTGAGAATGTCTGACTCTCTCATGCTGCTGCATCTGGGGGTGAAGTGAGTAGGTGGAGCCTGCAATGACAGGGCACGGGGCGGGTCTCCGCTGCTTTCACTCGCTGAATCGGAGTCCAATTGCATGGGTTTCAGTGTGTCACTTTTGGCAAAAGAGCTAATGTTGATGGGCTTCTGGCACAACCACGATGCTCGAGAGGAACCTGAAACACATTTGGGAGAGAACATCAGCTTGGGCCTTTTTTCTGCACATCAGGTGAATAAGAGTTTTCATTGGTGTGTTTTATACATGCGACTTGTTCTGAATTCCACCCACTACGCCAAGCAAGTGAATTTCACTAGCCAGTTAATTAACACATGCAGATTAATGATGATGGTTTCAGAATCAGGAAAACGAGGGATTATAAGAAAGCTAATGAAACGGTGCAAAGTAAAGTCAGGATGAAGCCATTGTACCGTATACCTCCTACAACATGGCAGCCGATCTGATGTATACATGTGACTCAAGGACAGAAAACTATCTCTATATCCTGTGTTGTGTAGAACAAGCTGCATTTAAACAACACATTCAAGCCAGTAATCAAGAAAAAACATTTCATCAGTTAGTAAGAATGTGCATCTAAACATTTCTCTTGTCTTATTCTGAACTAAAACTGACAGGTGGTAGGTTTTCCTCCCCAAATACATCTGGTAGTACACAGAAGACATTTTTGTTTGGGACGTAAAGATGATTGAGAGAGTACATCATAACTTCCACACTTCTTCATCTTAAACCAAAATGTCAGTTCATAGCAAAAGTTTAAACTTGATGTTCCAAAACTTTTGAAGGGGACTGTACACACACCGTAAGGACTGCGCTTCTTCAGTGGGGTCTGAGATGTTATGATTTTAAACATTACTGTCAGAGTGTGTGAGGCGGGACTGACCAAGTTTTGCTGATGAAGGTAAACTTCCTCTCAGAGGAGCCAGTGGTTCTTTGAGGGTTCTCTCAGCTGGACGTTCAGTTCCTCGTATCCCTTTGCGTACTTTTTCCCGCAGAATGGTGCGAATCACCTTGACCATGTTCACTTTACTCTCAGGCATACTGAAGGAGACGTTAGATCACAGTTAGCATGTCGACACCTATCAGTAAGAGCTTTGTGCTAGAATTAAAATGATGCTAGAGCTCACCTGCTGCACAGCTGGAACAGTGTCTCGGGTCGACCCTCCAGCTCTGATTTGGTGTGGATCAGCTCCCAAACACAGTTACTTTCTGTGTACAAAAAATATTAATACATAAAATGCACAGGTAACGTTTTAATCAGCATTTAAATATCAATGAGAGAGGACATCACTCTGTGCATTATATTCAATGGATTTTTTTAAATCAACAGTAATATTTTTTTGAATATTCATTTCTGATTGGCAATCACAGTATTCAATGGTCTGTTTCTTAATTTTTTATTCCATTAAACTTATGCTTTTAGGTTTTTTTTGTTTGTTTGTTTGTTTGTTTCTTCAGTAGAAGTTGTTTAAATCAACATTGTGTCAGTGTCGATTTCTTTAGAAAATAGGTGTGCAATAAGCAAGGTGACGCATGCAGAGTCTCTCATTATCACAAAATAACCCCCACAGAGTGATTGTGATTCAGATCTACCCCACTACACAACAGGGATTGCTCCGTCAGGGTTTATTTTGTTATAATGACCAACTCCCTGTATATTATCCCTACTTACAAAACTGCCTGGCCTGAAAACTGCTACACTATAATAATGTACACTAATATTTTCATGGAGTGCATTTAGCCTTGATCACAGGCTCAATGGCACGGGTATAAAATGTGGTCTCAGATAATCAAAGAGTGGTTTATTGGGCATGAGGAATCGTTTTTACATATGTATTGGCACCCCAGAGTCCTGATCTTAATCCTATTGCAAATTTTCTGAATGTGCTGGAGAAGACTTCATGGAGTAGTTAAATTTTCCCTCATCAAGACAACGGTGAGAAATAAACCCAACACTGGATGGAAGTAAATGTTATGTTGCAACAATGCCATGACAATTACGTGCTATAAGCAAGGCTAACAGCAACAAACATGCCATAAGGTCTTCTCCATGTCAGGACTCTAGGGTGCCAAAACGTGAAAATGATTCCTTGTGCTCCCTGAACCACTCTTTCATTATTCGAGTCCCGGTTTAATATCCATGCCATCAGGGAAGATACACTGTACACTGATGTGACAACCGGCTCATTCAGTACATTGCCACCTTCATGTTGCTAAAAATCACACAGTTTTAAGGTTTCTGGCATCTTCAGGGCAGACAACTTAAAAGTTACAGCTTTACCTCTGCCCGGTAAAAAGTACTGACATTGGAGACTCCTTACATTAAACTTTGCCAACAGTTGCTGCTGCAAAACAATACTGTTCCGACCACAGCATTCAGAATAATGTAATATAATTAAAGAATAATGCTGTGTGTTGCACGTTGGAGAAGGCCTCTGTACCTGCCGTGCTGCCCAGTCTGACCTGCAGCGCGGAGCAAGGTATGAGCCAGCGGAACTTAAACGGGTCCTGCTCTCCATGAGAGTGGGCAGAGCGTGGAACGTTCTGTCAATTACACACACAAGGAAAGAGATATCAGTGACAAATTTGATGAACTGATTTATTACAGTAGGAGAGAAGAGAAACGCACCATTTTCTTTTTCAGCTTATTACTCTCTCTGTAAACAAGGATCACAGCTTTCTTAAACACTGCAGAATGAGAAGAGACAGAGTTCAGCGAGCCATGACCGTACATCAGGAATTGTTCAGACTTCTTTATCCCAAAACCTTCATTACAGCTGGTTTTAACAAAGCTCATAAAATGTGGAACTTTTACTGGTACAGTGTGATTAAGTAGAAATATTTTAGTAATTGAGATTTAAAGGAATAAAACACAGATGTGCCTGTTTATGAAAATAATCAACCTAACAGTACCTTCAGTACACTGAATCCCTCCATCCCTTTGTAAATTTGCCTGTAACAGCACTACACAGACTTTCCTTACTAATTACACGGCATATTTGAATACTTGATTCTGATTGGTGGATTACAAGATTCAGTGGTATGTTATTTCTTCAAAGTAGACTATTGTTATATGCAGTATATCATTAGCAGAAGAAATTAAACCATTTTTAAATCAGTATTTAGTAAGCAGGCAAGTAATAAGAGGTGTAATGTACAGTGAGTCGATATTACTGCAAAGTAAATCCCTTCCATAAGACACATGATTGGCCGTATCAGCCTGTCAGGGTTAGTTTATTAATAATAACCAGCTCACTTGCATTATCTCACAAGAAATAGCTTTTAGCTATCTAGTAGTGGGTAATATTATTCACTTTCAGATTTACAGTCAGAAGCACGTTAATGTAGTGGCTTGAACTATGAAAATATATAAATTTAACTATTGCAATAAGCCTAAGTCAAATCCACACAAACATTTATAACCCAGTGGTTTAGATTTAAAGACAGTTGATGCGGACATGCTATTTTCTTACAAGTAATTCATTCTGAAATAAAATGAATACATTTTTTAATAAAGCTTTCAGAATTCCCACTCCCTTTCCATTCTGATAATATGTTCTATACTTTTACTCCCTGGTCATCTGCTAAAATCTAATTATAAAGAATTATGGGAAAAGAAGTGTTCAAATTCTGCAGCTCTGATCTTTCCATGATCTTACAGGAGTAATATTAGTGTCCAGGATCATCCAGCTTCTGTCATGACTATTAAAAAAACCTACTGATGTACCGCCTACTCACCAAATACGGTCAATTCTGGCTCTTTCTTCATACGGCCCAGACACGGGAGCGGGTTTAGCCATATCACCGAGGAATGCATGAGAAACTCTCCCATGGAAATCTCGGTGACCTGAGGGTCAGAAACAGAACGATGGCAATATCTCAAAAATATTTTCTCATAAAAACTTTGAAACCCTATAACGCTTGGGGTTTCACTGGTTAAAATTCACACAGACAGTCGATGTTAATGAAGAGCTGCTGCCTGGGAGAAATTTCTTAAATGTACACTTAATTCAAGCTTTCTTTTCCATTATTGGTCCAAAGACAATAAATACATCTATATTGAACAACATGGGGAGAGGTTAATACATAATGAATGCATTTGTTCTAACACGTTACTGTTTCTATGGTGACTTGGAAAGAAAAAGAGCAGCTGTTGAGGGAATGAATGTTTACAGGTGCTATAACAAGTTATAACACTGTGTTACTACATATCAATTCGTTACTGATTGTCCCAACTGTGAAATGCGAGAAGCAGGAGTTGGTGACGTACCTCTTTCTCCGAGCCACTTTGCTCCGCCACCAGCTGGTCAAACACAGCGCCGTAGTCCTCGTAGATCTTCTGCATCTCGTTTATATGACTGGCTACTTTCTCCATCGCCTTCAAGGCTTCTGTAATGACATTTAACGATAACAAACTCAAGATTCAAAATGCTAAAATGAAGCAAGAACATTTTGCACTTATTTCAAGGCATCAAAAGCACACATGTGGGTGTGTGTGACCTGAAGCACACCTGTAAGGTGATAGTGCTCCTCGCTGTCTGTGTCAGTCAGGGACACCAGCTCTCGCAGTAATAGAGGGTACTTCAGCACTCTCTGCACTGGTTTAATCAGATACGACTCGAGTGTAGACGAGTGCTGCTTGGTCGGATTCCTCGCACCCAGGAACTCCTTAAAGGCTCGATCTGTTTTAGCTGAGCATACAGACATATTAACATAAATCATATCATGCTACGTGAGTGCCGATCACACCCCACATCACATGTCACACATCCACAAGGAGGCAGCAGCAGGTCTGGGATACCCCTCCACCCCAACTCTCTTTTTATTTATTTAATTTTTTTATGGCCACTGCAGTAAAAACGCTTCACTGCAGATGAAGGGGGTGAGAGTGGATAGAAGCAGCCATGTTGCATCTGCGGCTTGCTCGTGAACTACTGTAGCACTCTGTGTCGTGTATCACAGACACCAAGAGCAATTTACAAAGCACTCACTCCATGGCCGCACTAGCACATTGGAAAGTAATTGTCAAGCAATTAACACATAGGCACAAAAAAAATCTTTAGCACTGCAAGAGTACATCTCCTGCTTAACAGACGCAGTGTGTGAGAAAGTGTAATTACAAACACTGCTCTGTCTCTCTCTAGTGCTCTCTCACATGAACACACAACAAACCGCACTAGAGATGTGTGTACACTTATGAACACGATCATTACACAGGGGTGTGGCCACCACACAAACTTATTACACTAAAACTACTTGCCCAGGATTAACAAACAAACAAATCACATCTAGGCTCATGCTGATTAAATCCATTCAGGTTTTATGTAATTACAAAAGCATTTATTAAACACAAGGTGCAGTCCAAACACCAAAGAGTGGTCTCAGTTTCTCTCTAGGGGTCATGCTGTTACAGGAAAATAATCAACTCCAAGATGGTAACTGTATCCAGAACCACTGCCAACACTGATGACATCACCACACTTAGAGGATGTCCCTGTCAATCAGTGACTGTAGCCAATCATGCGAGTCTATGAGCACATGGAAATGAAGGTGGGTGGATAACACTTTCACGGTATGTTATGCCGTGTTAACCAAACAGTATTTTGAGGTCATCAATGTGTTTAACTGTAAGAAGCACAACACACACTATTACATCCCTTATTTATACCAAAGTCCTGTTATGGATTCTGATTGGTCAGATGATTTACTCTACTCCACAGATTAATAACAATACCCCAACCAAAAGTTTCTCGCCCGTCAGTGGTGCCGTGCAAGAGCTCGAGGTTGTAGCTCTCACATTAAACCCTCGTCTCTGTTCCCGCATACAGAGCTGTTGCTCCAATCCTGTAATGGGACAAATTAAAAAGACGGCAGGGTGCAGTTTTCTCCTCTCGATACGAGACAAGCTGGCCAGCTCACGCCTCTGTTCGTTTTACACCGGGCAGCGTGCCCAAGCCTGGACCCTGGCCAATGTTCCACACATAAATCCAATTATATTTAGGCACACTCTACAGCTTAGTATTAATGTACAGTCCATTTTAATGACCGGACCCTTTACTGTAGATCAGACCTCCTGCTTCGAGGTGGACAAATATGTTACAATAATTAACACACCTGAAAGGAAAAATAGCCTTAAAGATGATCTGAATTCATTGAGGGCTGCAGAGGAACTGCATTGCAGATGAACTGCATGATGCATAGATTACATCTTAAAGCAGAACATCTCATCATCTTTAACTTTTAAATCCCATGGATTTACTCAGGATGTACCTCTTTCCAGAACCTTCTGGACTTTTATATGGTTGGCGCAGATGCCACTGTAGAGTTTGAAGTGATCGGCGTAGTAGAGGAATGATCCGCCAAGAGAAAACAGCAGCTTCTGTACAGGAACAAAAGAAAACAAAGAAAAATGAGAAGAAACCATGACGGTTTAATCACCACGTTCGGTCTGGAACAAAACAGACAGTAACAAAAGATTGTGAATTTTAGACAAAGGGATATTACAGTCAAGTCTCTTCATGCATCTCCACTCGGTTTACTGACAGATCTCAACTCAAAAACATGCTGGATCGTACCATTTACACCATTTTAATTCCCCAAACTAGTGAATGCTACTCGCAGTACAGAAACTAGTGGTTTTTACACTGAAGTTCTGTAAGGCTCGACTGTTCCTCAGACTGTTCCTATAACATCTTAACATCTTCAGTCCCTGCTCAAAACTCTCCCTGCCTATTATTATATACAAAAGAAATGGGGAGGAAAATGCACCACCTTATATGGTTTAATCTTACTCTATCATATCTGACTAAGCAGTATAAAAATGTTTATAAAGATAACACTATGAAAAGTAAAGTAGGGACAGGTAGCAATGTGATGCATTTTTTAGTAATTTTTCACTGTGAGTTTTGGTAAAACTTTACTTCAAAACAAGCCCCGCCCAAAAGCGATAATGGGACCACTCAGTGATGGCAACACCAATAACAGATGAAGTAGACTTGCCAGTTGTTGGTATGAATGCACACATACCTTGAATTGGACGGGTGTCTCCAATGTATTGAAGTCTGGAGTCGAGGCGATTCGCTCTTCCAGGGTTTGGAGAAACACATTCTGGAAGTCCAGCATCTCCGGCAGACTCCCAAACAAACTCTCCATCTGTAAGCAGACGACAAGCGACCTGGTCATTCTACACACAAACAGTTTTCACAAAGCACCAGGAAAGGAAATCTTACACAGAACAAATAAAGAATAAAAATATTCATGATGGAAACAGACAGAGTAATTCAATGTAATAAAAAAGGGTGCTCCTCAGAGGTTCCTCTTGGATTAGGATTGCTTTAGATGGTGAAGAGTTAATTTAGTCATCAGCTTTCGGCTGGTCAGGATGGGGTTGCATTATAAGAATGCAAAATCAAATGAAAACATCCTTCGCTGTACCGTTCTTCAATAAAAAGTCCTTTTATCCAATCAAAATCCACAATGTGAGAACGTATACACACAGACACTCATCCCGACACTCAGTACTTAATGTTTATCACACGCTCACATTACCCTGACTGGCACTACTTAGCCACTTGCTCTCTCAGTTTGCACACTGTGTAGCAAGGCCACGTCCTTGCGCGCTAATGGCGATTTAATGCGCCTCGCTTGTCTCTCCAGAGACATCCTGAACTGTGTTGCAGTCGAGTCCAGTTCAGCAAGGCTAAAACGTCAGCCATTAGCATTAGTCTCAAACTGTTGAGTGAGGATTGGGATCAGGAACACTCAGAAGCTTGAGGGGGATTCGGTAATGTTGTTAAAAAGTTATTTAGATAGTTTAGGCTTCAGTCTTAATGAGGGATGTTTAGTTTTACCTCATCCAGAGTGAGAAATGTCTCCTTCTGCAGGGGCTTCAGGTAAATCTCAAACAAGCAGCTCAGATCCTGGCAGAGCAAAAAATGAATTCATCAGATACAAATCAGAGCTCTTAAGGTATAAATAATGTTTGTGTTTATTAACAGAATGTAACTGAATTATACTATGTGTAAATCCATATCCCACTTTTCCCACATCATTCTTTTTAGCCGGAGTGAAGGGGGTGGGGGGTGTTACTCGTCTGATACTGCATGTTAACGCACTGGCAGGCCGTTGCTGTATAATCCAGAATATTCTCATTAGGTTGATTTATTGTGGTACAGCAGTGCCAGCGCAGCACATCACCGTGACGTGACTCGAACACACTCATCCTTTTGCACCCACTACAACTACTAAAACGCGCACATTTATACATCATCTCAACGATTTTGTAGACCGCTTCATAATCACTGGCCTGATGGACTTAACTGCACATCAGCTATTAACTACCTCTGTTTTTATAAACCATGACATTAAAAGGATAAGATTCTGTGTCCAAAATTATAACCTCATGAATGTCATATTTACACCACTAATTCAAGTGCAATTGAGTTCTAATTCTATAATTTACCAGTTCTATGTTTAAAAGTATACAAAATTAAACATTTATTTTTAAAAAGAAGACTTAATATGTAGTGGGTGTTTTTGCTGTAATACAACAACTAGTAAACTTCTCTTTAACTTCGATTTTTAAAGAGGCATGGCTAAATGTGTTAAAATGTTAAGTACAGTTTAATGTGTGTAAGCTGTAAACTAACAGGGCAGTGGTGGCTCAGTGCTTAGTGCTCTGGGTTACTGATCTGAAGGTCAGGAGTTCCATCAAGCTGCCATTGTTGTGCCCTTGAGCAATGCCCTTAACCCTTAACTGCTGAGTTGTATGAAAATTATAAATGCAAGTCGCTCTGAATGAAGGTTTCTGCCAAACACCATACATGTAAAAGTAAACTAAATTATAACGCTGTGTTGAGATGAATCCCATCAACGCTGATAGTACTGTTGAGAAAGATGTGGGTTTTTTTATTTTATGCTTTGAAAGCAGCTCAAAAACCCCTCCATTGGTTAAACAGTCCTGGACCATGCAGGGCCGAGGCTGATGGGTAATCAACTTGTTGGTACTTCCCCAGGTCAACTTTTTTTTTTTATAAAGGAAATATATGAATGTCATCTAATCAGATCTCTTACCCATAAATCCCTACTCCGTGTTTCAGTGCAAATACACTCTTATATTTTGTAAAATTGACCACGAGGGGAGAAGTGTGTTTTACCTTGACATACGATTTCTCCGTGTCGACTAACTCCTGAATGACTTTGCGCAGTCTCTCAGTTACGGACATGTGTCGTGGACAGGGTCTGAGCAGGGTAGCATCCGGTCCCAATGTTTCCTTCTGGACCTCCATCAGTCCTCCAGAAGTGTCCTGGAAGGAGTGATACAGAGCACACACTGTCTCCACGCTCTGTAACACACACACACAAGATTGTTATAATAATACAGTGAAATATTCACCAGATGACAGACAGCATGTAATACACTGACAAATGAGAGAAAAGAAAATCTGTAAAATTAACATTTTCGTTATTAAACTGGCTACTGAAGTGGTATAAAATTCAGAACTCATTATATGTGAAAAAAAACAACAGAGACAAAATGACTGAATCATATGTAGAAATCAAAAGTGCCCATTTAGGAAAAGTTTTATTTGATCATGAATCGTATTCAACATCGTCTCTGAACCCATCATAAGACTTCGTCCTTTGCTGACATGGATCATCAGCTCAGATAACATGCCAACCAAATGCAGTTCATGTAACACGCCTGGCCTTGCTCCGTCACTTCACATTCTCCACCATTTTCCTTAGGAGTAAACGTACTTGCACTCAATGACTACACACATCTCTTAAACAAACCTTGTGTTTCATATTAAAATTTTACTACATGTTCCCATCAAAACTTCCTGAAAATCCCCTCCCACTTTGACATTACTATTCCCATTTTTTTCCCTGATGCAACCCAGACATGCACGTATTCACCAATTCATTAACACCATGAATATTATCCATAATCGGAGACAGTGTGATTAGAAACACCTGGAACATGAACTAGGACGTGTGTAAAGCTCAACACAGATGGCTGTAGCACATAAGCCCCGCTCAAGAAAAAGGACCAATCACGTTAATGATTCAGACGTGAGAAAAAAAACATCGGACTGTTTCATTTTTGCAGAGATACAGCACTGAGTTAAATCAATTTTACGATTTTAAAACATTGTGTCGATCTGCTTGTGGATGAAGTAGATATAAGAGTCTGTTTCTTCAGCACTAAGAGCATTAGACGTGTCGCCGGGCAGATGCACTATTCTAGGAACAACTGTAAATATACATAATGAAACAATACTAACTGCATTATGGATAAAATCACCTTCATCTCAGTCTGAAGGTTGCCTGTTCATGGTCATCACAAAGAAAATGATCTTTTATGCTGTATTTAGCCGTTTAACTGATCGACGAGACATCATTTTATTTTAATAAATTTCTGACTGCAGTATTTTATAATTTATAATTCAAGTCCCGAATAGCAAATGATAGAGAAACAAAATGAAAAATTATTCAGAGGGAGTGAAGATGCTGTAAATTTACCAAAATGTTAAAAATGGACATAGACCTTCTCAATATTTTAGTTCTGAGCAAAATTATTCATTAACCTCCATCTGAAAGAAAATGGTCTTTATGGACCGAGCGGCAACGCAGCGCTATTTTAATGCCTCTTTTCACAATGCACAAGACAACCGAATCCAATAGTACATCGGTAAAGGTGACGAAATAAAGTGGAGTGGTGTAGTGGTCATTAAACAGGAAGTGGTGTACATGAGCAGGAGGGGTACAACACGACGACACATCAGTCAGGAAAAAAGCAATACTTCAGTACATTTCAGCATTGAATTGCAAGAAACTAGTACGTTGCTCTACAGACTCCTGTCTGGTTCTGGTGTTCTGGGGACTAGGGCAGCTGAGGTCGCAGTCAAAGCAGACAAGTTCACGTAATGGGTCAGACGAGGTCACTTTGAAAGCAGACAGATTGCACCCAGGGCAGTCAAGGTCATGTCCACGGCATTCAGTATCACTTTCATGGTAATAGCGGTCGCATCGAAAGGTGGCCAAGGTCATATCCAAGGCATATAAAGTCAAAGTCATTCATTTTTAGAAGTCTGAAATAATAAAAAAAAAAAAAGCAAATATGAGAACGTAGTGTCCTCTAATAGTTTTAAAACCAAAAACCTCGGACACCCTCTCATACAAGCGGCATGTCTAATTACCTCTCAGTTTAAACAATGTTTCCAAATTTAAATCTGTAAATTTGGAAACACTGGAGTTCTACTGCATCACTTTTGACACATCCTGCTTTTAAACAATAACATAAGATTCTGGCGATCTGTACACAAGAAAACTAAAACAAAAAAAAATCCTGAAACAGCAAAAAAACAAACAAAAAAAAACCCATATTGATCCGTCCTATTTGGAGAGGTGCAGTACACACGCACACACAACTGTGTCAGCATTTACCCAATCTCATTTTTACACATCAATGTAGACGCAGCCCCGACAAAAGAATGAATAAAATAAACGTTATCATGTTTCTGTATAACGGTAAGTGACCTGAGACAAAAGTGTCATCATCTACACAAATGCAGACTCATTAACACAACCCCAGCAACCGTGAAGCTCCTGTATGCAAATCAAATGAGAGCTGGCGTATTGGCATCATGGCAGCAGGCGATTCATCTCTGCATGTCAATATGAACCTGTTTGCCGTGTGTGTATGTAACCCAAATTCTGAGAAATTGAAAAAAGTTACAGTGGAAAGCAAAGACCTTTGTGATGTGTGTGTGTATGAACTCGCAGGAAAGGGTGAGCGGGTACAGTGTGTGAGTCATAAGCCTCAGATGAAGCCTGCAGCATTCACTAATTACCGCATGGCCGTTCCAGGGACTCGTAAAAAAAAACTGGGAAAAAGAGTGAGAAGAAGAAAGTGATAAAAAGAAGAGGAAAAGATGTGGAGTTGACGACGGGACTATAGACGTGATCACTGTGCCTCCCAGCAGCTCATTATCACTCATTAATTAAAGATTAGAAGCTGTTTCACGCACACACACATACGGCTGTCTGCATGTTCGTTGCAGTAAACATGAACATCTGCGGCGTATCCAGATTAAACGTTTATCACGTTCAGCACACGCACACTTGCATAAACATAAATGTTTCATGTGACAGCAACAACGATGTTGTGACAAACATCTGACCTGTTATTCACTTCATCATTATGAAATTTGTATGCAAAATAAATGTGTTAAAAGGGATGTATGCCAAACAATGCAGGTGAAAAACTTGTTTCATGGTACATTAAATGCCACAATAAACAGATGTGAGCTTTTTAAGAGATGAAAATATTAAGCATGTGCAAATTGCTGTGGTGTAAAAGGAACAGAAAATCATGCGGACATGCTGGAGGAGAAAAGTAATCAACCATTACGACTCATATGGTTTTATTCTTCACACATTAAACACAGTGCTACTGCAGGAACAGATGCAATGATGGCGTTTTTAGCGAGTCAGTTTGTAATTGCGTGGACAAAGATGAGCTCGGTGGGAAGGCCAATTTACACTCCTGGCTACTCAAACAACCACCGTGAACCTCCCATATATCCGTAACCTCCAAATAATCAACGAAAGAAAAGTATTTTGACATTATATTTTTTGGCATATCGCCAAGCCCTAAGTGGTAGCATCAGATCAGTACCAGGTCTTCATACTTGGAGCTTTGATATTGTTACCTAAATGGAAAATGGCAGATCAAGACACCACTGACACACTTACCCTGAAGAGTAGCCTGTATAGAACTCTCCAGGCAGCCCGAGCCTGACGTGTTGTCCTTCGGTCCAGAACACAGCTCTTCCTCCTGAGTTTCAATGCTTTGAAAGGTGGCATTTTGTCTGAACTGCCTTTACGTTTCAGATCTCACTTCCTCCCTGATCCAGACCTACTTCCTCTCCTCTCTTGTCTTACCTCTCCTCACTCTAATCAGAAAGTTCACGAACATCATTCGATCCCTTCAAGACTCAAGGGCTTTGCGTCAGGATCCATCAATCGATCACTAGCTGGTACTGTAAACGTAGACAGTGCACAAAAATACTGCTGCCAAGTGAAATCTACATATCAATAGCTGTTGAACAGACAAAAAGCGCTGGCCATGTGCATGCTGGGAAACGCCTGGGCTGGACTGCTCATAAAGAAGAGGCCAGGCCACACACACACTGACAAAAGCCTTCATCTTTCAATAACATCAAAACAATGACGACTTTTCTGGCTTCTACAAACGCAGCTATCAATGCCAGCATCCGAGGTGACAGGATAGATATTCATCATAAGGTGTTTTGCACGGAAAATAAACTTATCGTTTCTTTCAGACTTCGTAACATCCTACTGTAAAGCAGACCTGAGAACCACAGTGCCATAAGAGTATATGGATAACATACAGACATTTTAGAACTGAAACAGAACACTTCAGGATATGCTTTTAGTGGAAAATAATCAACCACAGAGTGATGTGGTCAAGCAGGATCACGGTTACCAGCCTACAACAGATTATTCAGCCATTACAGAATATCCTAGTGTTTTATTTCTCTTATACCACGAATACTATTCCTGTTTACTACACATGACACATCATAATCTTTATTAAATTAATTACATTTAAAAGTTCAAAGTGCTGTAACTGGATGGCATGCCAGCAAAGTGGTTAGCACGTCCACCTCACAGCAAGAAGGTCCTGGGTTCCAGTCCTAGGCTCAGATGTTTCTGTGTGGAAATTGCATGTTCGCCCAGTGTTTCCTCCGGGTACTCCAGTTTACTCCCACAGTTGAGCCTAGGTGTGAGTGTGAATGGGTGTGTGTCGGTCCTGCAATGGTCTGGTGAGCTGTTCAGGGCATATCCTGCCTTCGCCCTGTGTTGGCTGAGATAGACACCAGGCTCCCTGCAACCCGAGAAAGTTTAAGTGGGTCGGAAAATGAATGAAAGAGAGTGTTCTATCATGAGAAAGTTCTATCACTGGAAACTCCTCCCATAAATGTTCAATAAACTTCCCGCCGAGTTGATTGCAAATGTAGCTGTAAATGAGCTGTTACAATAGAAATGCTAACAAGTGCATTAAAGCAAACCTGTAAACCTGTGCAGTTTTGTCATTGACCAATCAGAAAGCAGAACTGAGCAACACTGCAGAAGTATACCCCCGATATCAATTGTTCAGAATACAAACAATTTTATATTCTCTGACAGCGTGATGTTCTATAAATGCTGGCTGGAGTGCAGTGAGAGGAATAAAATCTATCCCTCTATATGTGTGTGTTTGTGTGCGTGTGTGTGTGTTGGGGGTGGGGGCGAGAAGGGGGAGATAGTGGAAGGGGTAAAATATGGGTTGTGCTGGGGTGCAAGCCGTGCCTTTTGCTCAGAGCAAAATATCCTGCCATGCAACAGTAAAGCTGTGACACGTCGTGATTCATCCCTAGGTGAGAACGATTGTGCTGCGCTGCCATCTTCTTTTTAAAACGTAATAAATAAAAACTCGAGCACATAATTCATTCGAGAGCCGATCAAGAAATAGTGCACTTCCCTCCGTTTACGATTTTCAGAGTTCCACTCACAACAAAAGCAATGGTTCGTCTCCCTAAGGAACTGCAGTCGTTTGTTGTGAATGGAAGCGGTGATATCACCTCTGCCACATGGGGCTTCCAAAAAATATTACTGTTACCATCAAATACATCAAAGAAAGAGGGACCAATTTTATAATTCAACAAAATATATTTTTTTAATGAGTAAATAAGTGAGTTGAATTAATAAAGGGATTTATAGATTTTTTTAATTAATCAGCTCATGAACAAATAAAGTAAACACAAATATTTATTAAAATTGTAACCACAAAAAACTAGTAATAATTAAAATATCCATAAATTTTTTTTAATATTTATATTTATAAATAAATAAATGAATAAAAAGCGCTAAAATTATTTAAAAATTCAACAAAAGGTTCTTTTAAAATAAAGAATAAATTATAAAGATATATAAATATAAATATGTTATATAAAAATAATAATTTCATATAAATAATAAATCTTTTTTTCCCCTAAGAGTAGGAACGATATTAGTTCAGTTCCTGAAACCTTTTTTTAACTTTGGTTTTTATTTTAAGTTTTAATGTGTTTCATAAACATTTTAGATTTAATGCATTTTGTGGACATTTTCTTTTTCTTTTGGATTAAAAATTTCCTACATTACCTACAATGCCATGCTGGTGACGCTGGAGGGTAATTTATTTCTCATTTTCTTATCTCCAACATCACTAACTAGCCAAGGAGAGTCTCTGACATCTCATAGCTGCATTGCATTCTGGGTCACTGAGTATCCATGACTTCTACCCTGGCCTTTATGAATAACGTCTTACCATAACGTCAGAGCGATGCACTGCTCACATCTCACCAGGAAAATGAAATCATAAATACTATTACTACTACCACTAATAATAATAATAATTAAAACACCATACATACTAATAACATAAATCAAAAATATTTTAGTATAAATAGAGCTTTTCTTTAAAACAACTTTATAACTTTAATGTCCTTCAGAGCCTCCGCTAGCATGTTCTCCCGAGTTTAATAAAAGCGGGGACATTAAAGCCGGATCTGGCATTTTGCTTGCTCCTCTCAGCCATAAGAACTGGCCTGGACTCACTGGCACACAAGTGTGATGGTGTGCGACTGGGCTGGCTTTGGATCTACAGCCCTGCGTGAAATGCTGGCTCAAATTTCAAGGTTGTGTTCTGTGATTAGCCAGCCTGTGTCCATATGCTGACCATCGAGCTGCTTTATCAGTCTCTTTCTTTGGATCTGCGCTGAGTGACAGAAGTCTGACAGATGCATAAATACTCACTGTTGCACTGCAGCATTTTGGAGGCCACTTTGGCAGCTAGTTTTTGCTGTTTTTATAACACAACGTATCTGTCTGAAGGTGGCAGAAGTGAACTCTCACAGTGTGAAGGCTCGATTGTGGTCCTGTTGATTCAGGACACCACGAGTGTCATTCTCAGAGATGCTTAACGCCCCGCTCACTGGGTAACTCTCTTTTAGAACTTTGATCTGAGCAACATATTTCTGGACTGAAAGGTCCTTGACTGGTTTGAAGCATTAAAATGAGAATAAACATGGCTGACCTGTCAATCAAGCAGCACCATTTTGCCAATGTTCTTGGCCACCATTCATTACAAAACATATCTTAATTTTGAGAAAATGATAAGTTTGGCTTGTTTAGTAATAGACTGCATGTGTAGGATTACTCTGTTTGAACAGAACCCTTGGGTGGGTCACATAACAGAAAGCTGCATCAATTCCTAGTTTTGTATGAATCTCACCTGTGTAGTGATGAAAATGTTTTTGCAGATTTTGTACATATTCACATTTTTTTTCCATCTCATTTTCTATTCTTATACTGTGCTACAACAGACATACAAATTTCATATGCTTTTAGGTCATCTGATGCACTCAAAATCGTACACTTTCTTACAATGGTCCTATGATTACTCTACATTAAAGCCACTGGACTTTGTTATATACCAACATTTTTACAATAGTGTTAGTTTGAGGCATACATTCATCAACTCCATAATCACAGGAATAGCCTACGAGGATCTCTGTCTTGCATGAATTTCTTATGAATATTGTACAATTTGACTTACAAACTTGACATTTTCCATAACAGATATTTTTATAGGCCGGCACGGTGGCGTAGTGGTTAGCACGTCCGCCTCACAGCAAGAAGGTCCTGGGTTCGATTCTCAGCTCGGGCGTTTCTGTGTGGAGTTTGCATGTTCTCCCCGTGCTTGCGTGGGTTTCCTCCGGGTACTCCGG